>OX375866.1:74899919-75131324 GCA_947359475.1 Heligmosomoides polygyrus bakeri
TGTTTTAAAAGCAGCACTAGATCCATTTGGATGAGTTTTCCGCATCAAATAGCTATTATGAAAAAGAAAAATTGTGTGATGGAGATTAATAAAAATCTGATAGCCTTGTAAAGTAAAAAGAAAGATGTAATACATTACAAAGGCATTGCAAAAGGATGTGCCAGTCGAAGATGAGGAGAACATGTTGGTCTGGCTAGATAACCTCATTCAATCTGGATGTAGGCAAAAGTCCACTCAGAGCCGTTTCTTGATGTTCACAAAAGGACATGCAGTGTTCCTTGTCATCAGCGGTTGTATCGATTTCAGCTCATTGACCTCATAACCCGAAACGGAAAATAGCCAGAAAGTGGAAAACAGCTATGTCTCCTAAAAGCAGGAGCACCCGCAGGCTGGGTTCGCGCCTTCGCGGTCGAGTGGTACCACCGCGAACATATTTGAATCGGGCGATTTTCAGGTAATTTGTCAAGTGCTCGACCTCTAGAGGTTGCGGGTCTTTTGTCAAGTGGCGCAAATCCATCCATCCGGCTGCAGGTTTATGGGGAGCAAGCTGAACATACAAAAGCGCGCGGCGGCCGCGGCGACTGCTGCGACAAGCGCGACGTCTACATAGTGTGTGTTGCTGCACTCACGGATTCTAAAGCTCTTGTCACTGCATAAACCTCTTTTGCTGCCCCTGTTCTTGAGAGTCCTACGGTGCACTTATTCAAAGAAAATCGATATTTCGAGAAGGAATTGGATGACCTAATCGAAGAAATGTTGTTGTTCGTTGTTTTCAGCTGTTTCCATTGTGAAAAGATTTGGGGTCCTTTTGTGACAAGAAGCTCCATTTCTTAAAGCCACATATCTAGATACAATACAGCATACCTCGGGAGTTTGATAGAGCTCCATTTCCCCCCTGACAGCCCACCTAGGGAGCCCTGCGTCAGTGGCGGTTCGCCGCACGTGCGACAGAGGCCGCCGCGCGCGCGACCAAAATCTGTATGTTCGTACTACCAGCCCAGGTTTATCCGATATTCGAATAAAATTATTCGATCGAATAGAGTTTGACTATTCGATTCGAATAATATTTGAATATGGCTCCCTTCGATGTTCGAATTCGAACGAATATTCGAAAATCAAGAAAACCGAATGATCGAATAATTCGAATGAATATTCGAATAAATTATTCGAATAATTATTCGAATATATTCGTTCGGGCACAACTATACCGTACCATCATCGCAAGCGAGCTTCGCGCATCTTGTCAGCTATCGGCGCGACACCAAACTTCTGCCGAATAACATCGTTTCGGATGCGGTCCATGCGGGTGACTCCAGCCGTCCAGCGTAGCATCTTCGTCTCCATGACGCTGAGGCACGTTTCAACTTCCTTGGTCGCAGGCCAAAACTCAGCTCCGTACAACGCTACCGGGCGCACGACGGCTCTGTAAATCTTCGACTTCAGGTGCTCTGGTATCTTCCTATCGCAGAGCACGCCAGTCAGCGAACGCCACTTGGACCAAGCTGCACTCACGCGTGAGTTCATTTCAACCATCAGACCGCCGACAGACGCTATTGCTGATCCCAGGTATTTAAACACCGAAGTGCGTGCAAGTTCAGTACCGTTAATCTTAATGGAGCCGGACTCGTTTACGTCAGTCGTTAGGTACTCGGTCTTCTTGACGTTCAATTTAAGTCCGAACCTCGCCAGACGGTCGCACCAAGCTTGCACCTGCAGCTCGAGATCGCTTTCTCTTCGCAAGCGAGCATCACGTCATCAGCATAAAGCAGCGTCCATGGAACGGGTTGCTGAAGATCTCGCGTAATGGCATCCATGACGACAACAAAGAGGAGTGGAGAAAGCGCAGAACCCTGGTGCACCCCAACAGAGATGGGAAACTCCATTGAGGTTCCAGCTGCAGCTTGCACTCTACTCTTTGGGCAAGAGTAGAGCATCCGCACCCACTCTATGAGTTCCTCAGGTACGTTATGTTGTCGCAAGGCGTTCCATATAACCTCACGCGGTACGCGGTCGAAAGCCTTCTCCAAGTCGAGAAAGGCGATATGCACCGGCTTCTGTCTCTCGCGATGCTTCTCCACCAGGAGGCGGGCGGTGTGTATAGCATCAATGGTCCCACAACCAGACACAAAACCGCTCTGGTTGTCGGAGAGCTTGACGATTTCACGGATTCTTCTATCGAGGATTCGCTCGAAGATCTTCATGCTGTGCGAAAGCAAGCGAATCGGACGGTAATTGCAGCAGTCTGCAGGACTGCCTTTCTTCTTCCAAATCGGAATCGTCGTACTGTTGTGCCAACACTCCGGTACTTTCTTCTCCTTTACTACCTG
Organism: Heligmosomoides polygyrus bakeri; assembly: GCA_947359475.1. Lineage (NCBI taxonomy): Eukaryota > Metazoa > Nematoda > Chromadorea > Rhabditida > Heligmosomidae > Heligmosomoides > Heligmosomoides polygyrus. The sequence goes on from OX375866.1 coordinate 74,902,247, forward strand.
GCTGAGTTCCTCAGCCAGGTAGTAAGCAGGATACCAGAGCTTCGACTTCCAAACATCGGCTGCCAGATCATCCGGCCCTGTCGCCTTACCGGGCTTCATCTTCTTCAGAGCCGCTTCTGTTTCCTCCACGGTGATCTTGTGAACGGGACCGTGAACAGAAGCCACAGAAGGGATGGCCGGATGAGGAAATTCTATAGTGGAAGTTCCCTCAAAGCCAAGTCGAGCCATCGCTTCAGCGCCTTTTTGCGGTCTGTCAGAAGATGGTCGCTCTCATCATTGATGCCAACAAACTTTTCAATGTCCTCGATTTGGCGATGGCGGGTGTTAGCAAGTCCGTACAAATACCGCTCACCATCGCGCGACTCGAGCTTTCGGTAGACATCACCATAATGAGTGGCCTTCGCAACAGCCACGGCTTTCTTTGCAGCCTTCTTTGCCTTCTGATACTCCTGCCAGTTGTCGGCTGTTCTGTCGCCGAGAAACACATGATACATCGGCTTCTTCTCTCGAACCTTCGCTTTCACATCGTCTGTCCACACCATGCCTGCTTGTCGACTTTGCGTCGTCCAGGCTTCGTAGTGCCGAGTTCCAACCTTGCAGCTTGGCGAATCGCGTCGGTTGCTTTCTTCCAAGTTTCATCGACAGTCGTAACTGTCGGTAACCGCACGCGAGAAATCACAGCTGCATCCTTCTCTCTTATTCGTCACCTCTTGATTCTTGCAGCACCGCATCGCTCGACCTGCTGCAGCCTCGGAGGGGCGATCTTTAAGGGGCAGATCAGCGGTCGAACTGTAGGGCGACCGTCAGGCACGACCTTCGCGTCTGTGACAATACTCCGGTCGCAATCCTTCACAAGCACAAAGTCTATCTGAGACTTGGAGCTCCCACTATAGTATGAGATGAGGTGGAAGTTCGGAAGACGGTGTTCACAATGGTGAGGCTATGTGATTCCGCATACTCAAGAATACGCTCACCATCGGTATTACGAGACCCGTATCCGAAGCCACCATGACAGCTGTAACCGTTCTTCGCAGCACCTACGTGCCCATCAAGGTCACCAGCGACTATGGTGGCATCTTTCGGCGGTACCTCTGCTATCTTCTCATCAGGCAGGCTCCAAAGCTCTTCCTTGGCTTGATCGGAACAGCCAGTCTGTGGAGCATACGCAGAGAAGAAGTGATAGAGTCGCTCCTTAGCGTCGACAACGATCTTCATCAATCGATCGTCAAAGCGCTCGACGCTTACAATCGAGTCACGAAATCGCTCGGAGACGATTATTCCGACACCGCTGGTGGTCCTGGGACTTCCACATAGAACGGCCTTGAAACCACGTCCTATGTCCCTTGACTTGCGGCAGCACCACCTCGTCTCCTGCACCGCACAGAAATCAACTCTTCTTCGCTCCAGTGCTTCAGCCAACTCGCACGAGCGGCCCGTCAACGTACCCACATTCAGCGTAGCCACGCGGGTCCTGCTTACGTTACGGGACTTTCGGACTAGCTCAGTTGCCCCCCGATGCCGTGCTCGCATCAGGGACCCTCGCATACTTCTCGCTGGGCTCTGCGAGTGCGAGTCGGCTCCCGCGGACGCCGTAGCATTATCTCGAGAAACTTCACTTATCATACACCATGTGATGTGACATGGGTCTTCGTAGGCTGGCCTGTCACAAGGGCCTGTCGCCTGCATTCGAATGTCCGTGATTAGCTTAGCTCGCAGAGCGAGCAGTTTCAGTGGCACCACGTGGAGGAACGGACGTCGCCACCATTTTGTGAGGCTGTAATTATAACTAAAAAAATGCTGTTGGCTAAGTACTGGATAGCACTGTTGTTACTTTGCACGGTTCCTTATTTATTTATTTATTTATTTACTATTTATGCGCCAAAAGGCGCGCTAATGCAATAGCACAGTACAACAACAATGAACAGTAGGCAAACTCTTGACTAAAAGTAACTCAACGGTAGACACTTCAAACCCAGTAATGAACCATCAGGTCGCAAAGGTTTTAGAAAAAAGCTGATATTTTCGACGGGCATAATTGGTTTTGAAAGGATTTGAGAAGGTTGAGCTTACAACTTAATAGAGTTACATATTTTCATATATAGGCAACGAGAAATCATCCTAACATCCGACTTCTTGTTGAGGCTTTGCTCCATTAATTGATAGTGATCTGTAGTCTTTGCTTGTTGTCCGACGCACGCTATTTTCGCGATTCTCATCTCATGCGGTCAACGCCGATTAGAAATCCATAGGAATCGATTGATAGTGATCAGCTAGTCAATATTGTTTACCCTCACCAAAGTCTGTCCACTGGACAACACATTCTGTGATTGCTCGGACAATCAGCCCGCCTATCTCTTTTGTACATACATAGCAGGGTATGGTTACCTTCAATTCATATGAAACCTTCAGGGGCCGAATTCATCAACAATTAAAGACGTGGGTATGTAGGGTATAAGGGGTAGAGATAAGAGTCAGGAAGAGATAAGGCAGTAGTTATAGTCGCAGGCTTCGATCGTGGGTATCCACCTATACCTGCGGGTTAGTCGTTGATGAATCCGGCCTCAGGATGCTTCATGAGACCTTCAGGATATTTCATAATGCTTGTGTAGAGTTATACGCAGCAAATGAAAAGCTCATATGCTTTTGCGATACAATGCGGGGAAAAGGACGACCCGCGCAGAATTGGGCCTGACCCCGTCCCCCGTGATTGGCTGTCGCCTGCCGCAGTGGCAGAGCCAAGGGCATTTGCGCGATACATGACAACCTACCAAAGGAACGAAGAGAAATGTGAAGAGGAGAGTGTGAGGTGAGGAAAGAAGGAACTTAGGCGGCTGTAATTCTACCTCTTCTGAAAAGACAAATCGCTCCTACTGGTTCAACATTTCTGTACACATGATCGTTTTTAGTGAGCGTTTGTGGGCGTTACCTTTGCCACTGTGCGAAATTATGTGAAACCGAAACGTTCTATAAGTATGTGTAACTACAGAAATTAAAGAAATGGAGACGTTTTAGCACGGACGGGTCGAAGAATCCTCCATGGCACGGATCGAAGGATGGCTCAGAAATTCCAATTCATTCCCAGGTATATACGTTTTCTCTAGTTTGTGAAATATCTCTTTCTTTTTTTTATGACCTTGCTTCATAGGAAAATTTTAGCAAGTGTTCAATAAGAGAAGATGGCCCTAATCTCTTAAATCAATCCTATGCCTTAGACACTGCAATAAGTCACACTGCTCTTAGCCTCGTGCACTTGTCAAGAAAAGTGAAGCCCTTCCAAAGATATTCGACTGAGCTGAAATTAGTATCCACTGCCAATGTTTTCTCGTTTGACCATGTGTGGCGCATATTCTTCAAATGCATTCTTATCACAGAGAGATCTGATAGCACTGAAACCGGCACTAATTTCTTTGTAGTTCACAGCTCTTTATTCAAGGATTTGCTGGAGTACTGTTATGGCGAAGAGTCGACGAGTGCGGTGGATGACATGCTGCGCGAGAAGTATATGTACGGAGCTGAAGAGGTGCCCATTCAACTGATGAACGATTTGCGAATTGAACGTCTTCGACGTGAATACAAACAATCTCAGTTGTGACGTTTTTAACATGTGGAGTTGCCGCATCGTTACAGATTATTGCTAGTTGTTATGTGCACATAGTGCAGCTTTCGAAAATAAATGTTTTTTTGTGATGAACTCCAGCGAAGATTAGCTGAGGAAGGTTAGGTCCCGTAGCATTCACCAGGTTTCTTCGAATAGCAAAAACGACAGAAATGAAGTAAAGTCCTCTGACTGTCATATCTCTATAATAGAACGTTAGTCGGTTTGGATGAGGTTTAGAAAAGTTTTAATACTGCAGCTGTCGCGGAGAATTTCGAAGTTCAATATATGAAGCCTTTCCAAAAGAAGAACTGGATGCGCTTGTGGTCTGCAACGTTTTCATTACATTGCATAAACTCCATATAAGAGAGCAGCCCGATGGGCTTGCCTGACCTATACCAACAGTCGGCCTCAATGGTCAAAGTGTGTGTATCTAAAGGCGCTATGCCTTTCCTGCTGCTTGCTTGCATGTAAGCTGAAGTTTCTGGGAAGAAGAATGAGTGAGCAAAGCTCGTACAGAACCGTAAATAAAGTCAGAATCCGAAAATGTGAACGTGCTGTGACAATAAATTATGTATGTCGTTTCAAAAATGCAAACATGCTGTACAAGTAAACAACGCTGACTTCTGACTGATGGTCCAGTTGTAATGCGTTGGTGGCAGGTGCTCCCCATTCCAGCTTAGTGTGGACCATGAACGACTGACCTGTGGCTGTCTTGGACTGTTGACCCACATTGCAATTTTATTCCATTTAATTCTACTACTTCATTACTAAAAACAGATGATTAACCTACAAGACTTGAACCTGTTGGCGACCGTAAGAGAACGGGTCGAACAGTTTCTGCTTTTCAAAAAGGGGAAGGCGCGATAAAAATCAGTACTATTGTTATCGAATTATCTGTTCTTCATAAGCATGCAAACAGAACAACTCCGAGCAGCCCTCGATCTCGTGCTTATTAGTCCGTCACCCTACCCGATCATCACTTCTACAGCGAAATTGCAGCATGTAAGATGCCACCGCCCACCACCTCTGCATTCATAACTCTTTTCTGGACTCTGGTTCAGATACATGCAATTGCATTTATTGCATTTATCGCAAAAAAATTGCCTTTAAAGAAGGTCGCTGAGAAAATTGCCGACATCAGCTTATCGCAAAAGGCCATCCATTACGACGGCGTGCGTTGAAGCTATACCGAAAGCAAGGTGTTAGTTGGGTAGAGAAATCTGAAGAGGCGCCGTCTCTTCAGAGAGACGGCATGCACTCCGAATCAAGGTATTAGGTTGGTGCATAAGTTCTCGGACATTTGATCCCTACTGAATTGAAAGCGCATTTTCCCGCCAAATTTATCAAATGTATCAACGCGTAAAGATCGATCGATAGAGAAAGGAAGCGGCTACAAAACTGTTCCTAACATTTACTTCTGCGTTGTTAACGTCAGCTATTATGGCTAAGCAATTCATCCGAACTGAGACGCATATTCGCACGTCATGTTATTCCTGCATCAATCTGGCCTCAATGCCAACGAATCGTATCGTCGCCTGAAGGATGTTTACAACGAGATTGCTCCTGCTCGCAGTACTGTGTACCAGCGGTTCTCGAAGTTTGCAGTTGGTGAATTCTCCGTTGGAGATAATGAACGAGACGGGCGCCCGATGACACTGGATTTGGACGGCCTCCGAAGTAGAGTGGAAGCGGACCCATACCAAACCACTCGCGAACTATCAAGCACTCTTGGTGTTGGTCACTCAACAGTCGTTCGAGGATTGAAGTCGATTGGCAAGGTGCAGAAATTGGGTCGCTGGGTACCTCACGACTTGACACAACATGACATGGATCGCAGAGCCGATGTCGCTCTGTCTCTCATTACCCTCAGACGTACCCACGGATGGCTGGACAACCTTGTCACCGGGGATGAGAAGTGGATACTCTACTCTAATTATCACCGGCGTGCAAGTGGGTTGACGCAACTGGAGAGGCAGAGGACGTTCCGAAACCCGACCTTCACGTGGAAAAGGTGATGCTATGCATTTGGTGGAGCGTTCTTGGCGTAGAATACTGGGAGCTGCTTGACGAAGGGATAACAGTGACGGCAGAGGTTTACGTCAACCAACTGAGGAAGTGAGGGCCCCCCTTCAAACCACACGAGGAGAGCAAGTGAAGGTGTATTTTCAACACGACAACGCTAGACCGCATATTGCTAGAGCGACGGCGGCTGAGTTGGTGGACTAGGGATGGACCGTTCTTCCACATCCACCTTACTCACCAGATCTCGCTCCTTCTGATTATCATTTGTTTTCAAGCCTTCAACGCTATTTGGCAATTTAGGCAATTTAGGAACCGAGAGGATGTCAAGGAGGCACTGCTCACATTTTTCGAATCACAACCGGCCACGTTTTGGAGAAAAGGCATCCATGACTTACCAGCACGTTGGCGAAAGACAATTGATGTAAAGGGTGGTTACTTCAAATGATTTGATATTGTTGTTCGTATGTTGTGATAATAGATATTTCATGCCCCAAATGTCCGAGAACTTATTCACCAACCTGACATAAGGTTCACGTCCAGTGTGGTCAGCCAAGCGTTACACCCTTCCAGGTTCGACAAAGCTTCGTGTCAAGCTAATTTTGGGTGTATTTGTTCTTCAACAGAGCAACCTTCTTTTTGTCAAAATTAACGAAGTTCGTTCTACTTCACAGTCTTCGTACTTGTTCAAAAACATTGTGAAACACCTGGCCCCGTTATGTCTAGGTTGTTAATTGTTTTAAACGTTTTGCGATGTCATGTTCCCTCTTTAGTACATCGTTTCATTTCGTCTGGTTCCGTTGTTCCCCACTGGTAGAGCGTTTGTTGGCTAACTTGGATTTTCATGCAATAAATAACTATAAAATTATACGGCCTCTAATGACCCTGACATTCACTGGCTGATTTTAAGAGCCAGTCGTCTATGAAATGCATAAAAGGTAAAAAGTCTAGAGCGCGCTTGTGTCAAGAAAACTCATGTTTTTTCAGGAACGTTAGGAGGTTTTTCTGAAATGGCAGCAGTCAGTTTGCAGTGGGCACATGCCCTAGGATAGGCTTAAACTTATTCCCTGGTCTTGTTATGGAGACAAGCACTGGTATTGTACCTGTTTTCCCAGAGAACGTGAGAACCTCTATCAATTATGTCGAATTTGCGTGGTTTCGGAACGCGCCATGCTGTGCACCGTTTAAATGGTTAAGGCGACGTCCTTTTTACTCTGCGCATAATGGTTTTCAACAATGCTTATGCCAGACTGTTGTCGATTCCTTGAAAATGAATGAGGTAAGAGTCGCTGTTTCCGCCTATACTAATGAAGGGCTGTGGTCGTCAAAAACTAGAGTTTCAGCTGAAATCTTTCAAAAGTGTAATACAGGAAGAGCAAGCCTCATGTGCACGCTTTCGTCGTCAATTTTGTTTTCTTTCGCGGCCAGAATGTAAGGATAGTTTGGTAGGCGATCCTTTCCTTCTTACTTGGGGAGGGTTTCGAGCTCCCATGGAACTTCAAGTTGGAAAAAGGATCATTAGAAAGAGCTCGGATTGCTGATTATAAATATTTGTGTCAAAATTGCAAAATGAAAAACCTGGCCACCTAGGCACCTAGAAAAACCGGGATTTGGAATAAATTATGCAAAATAGTCAATAAAAATATCAGAATATCAGTTTTTTGCCTTCAAGCATTTTTAGAAACGTGTATGATACTTTTTCCAGCCATTTAAACAAATACGTTCATCGTTCAGAATAAAATGTCATTTCGAAAACAAATCAAGGTGTGCAAAAAGGAGAGCAACAATAGGATCGATCCAACAACGTCACACACGGCGAAGCGGAGCACTACCCCTGCGCCACCGCGGCAGTTTGTTCCCCACTCTTTAGGAGTCCACATTACTCATCTCTCTCGCTCCAGCTCTTTCGCAGGGCAGGACTGCGCTCTGGCCACACAACTTCGGCAGGTCATAATTCGCTCAGGAGTTTCATTTTGCAATTTGACAGCCATATTCGTAATTAGCATTCCGAGCTGTTTCTAACGTTTCTGGTCTCAACTTGACGTTTCATTGGAGGTCGAAACCTTTCCCTAGTTAGAGATGAACGAGAGGAGCATATCACAGAGGCTCATCTGAATACAGTGGCGAAACGTATCTTTATTATTTATTATCTGTTACAATTCTGTTTTCCATTTCTACTCTGCTGTAATCTAGCTCGTTTTAAAATTATTTCACGCAGTATTATGAGCTGTCATCGCCCAAAATAATTCCAATGCCCCTTCATTTTGAAATCCCGGCATTGCTGATAGTAACGCTTGTTGTACTCTCTGCCACGAGATTGTCAGGTAGAACCCCAGTGTTCTTGAAGTCATTCGGTCACATGCTGTGGAACGTGTGGGTGCGGCCTTCTGAACGTTATGCTACACACGAGACGCTGCACGTATACACGCTACCTGTAATATCATTTCAAGACGCTGCGCAGTTCCATAGAGTGTGAAATATGGTGTAGAGCGTTGATGGATGACAAGATGCGGATGACGATTCGATGCCGTCTCTCACTGACGCTATTTCGGAGCAACCATGGAGTGATGGATGACTTTCCAGGAGGGCAGCCACTCCCGGCGTCTCATTGCTTCCACGAATTTCTTTAGATCTGCGCTCTCTTTATTCCCTAGCTATCGTCTCTTTTGAGTGAGTCGTTCCACAGTAGTGCAGTGCATGCTTTTTGAACTGCATCAGAAGAGCTGCTCTGCGCCGGTTAGGCAGTTCCAGGAGGCGCCGACTCCCCATGCAGCCCGAGTCAATTTAAATGTTCGTGTCCAATCCTGGTCAACCAGAATTTCCAACAATCTGGACTCGACAAGTTGAATCCAGTTGAAGCTCGCTGGTATCTGGCTTCTGAAGGACGAAACACTGACATGTCCATCGGTTGGCTATCGCAATCAGCTGTAGGTGCATTGAATTTGTCAGAAGATATCTCTTACTATTCGAGTTGGAAGAGGGCGGTAGCGCAATCGGAGGACGCCTTCTGTTCCGAGAACCAGATTCCAGGTTCTTGCTCCGAGTTTCCTGGCATGCTTGACATCTCCTCATTAACGACGAAAAAGGCCTGTTGGGTTGGGCGCCGAAACGAACCATAAAACGATTCAGGGATCCCACAATATTTTTCCGTCACATTTATTTTGAAACATTCGTTTGGTAGTGACCGGGGGAGCGTGCGAGAGGCAAACTCCCTTCACAGAAGACCCCTCTGCGTGATTTCGGAGGCTATTTACTCCTGACTGCTCAATTTCTTGTTAATAAATGCTGTTAATCATCAATGCTGCTCGTCAGGAGACAACCAGTAATTCAAGGTGCAAGGCAAGGTGTCATAATCGCTCGTCAAACGTTTTTTCGCCGGAATTCGCGCTCTGCCTTGGAGCTCATCAAAACCAACCACACTGGGAATTACCTGGACAGTCACATCGTTCATAGAACGTTAGATATAGTTCGCACGACTGGTAGAAATTCTTGATCTTTACAACAACCCTATTTTCAAAAGTTTTTAATGAATTAAAAATCCATTTTACAGGCGAAATCGGAAAGTGAGTAAACGTCTTCGAAAATGACCCAGTATTTCCCACACCCCCTAAGCCTATCGAGTAGATCGGAAGCGGCCGAGCTGTAATGCTGCGACACTCTCTACTACTAGTGCGGCCTATTAGCATAAGCAGTTTGATATAGTCGGTGTCGCTGTGTCCACCGCTATTCGATTGACGCACGCACCTCATCTCCGACGTTTAGTCGAGCAGTTACAGATTGAAACTGAAATTGAAATACAACTCTCGTTCTGTATGGAATCTTGTTTAACCTCGTCTTCATTCCTAATCTTTTAACACCCAGGAGTTTGAGAAGTGGAATAATTCTTGCCGCTCCAGAATGACAGCAATGACCGATTTTCGTGCCGGTGAGCCTTAGATGAAGATTTGCACACATGACATGAGTTAGGATGAAAACAACCAGGAACCCATTTTTCCAATTTCTTGCCAAGAATATACATATAGGCGTGAGGAGAGACTTGCTTTCTAGGTTAACAGAAAGCGTACTTCTCTCCCACAAGTGTTTTGTCCTCATTCAAAAATCATATAATGCCTTCCTTCACGATTTGGCAATCGGTGGTCTTTTGATAAGGAATGTTGGCAATCTAACGGAACGAATCCTGTTCCTATCAATCTGTCGAGCCCTGGAACAGCTCTCTCACAGTTTGCATTGCTTTGGCATCATTTCCTCTTTCACTTGCATTCTTTTTCTGTTGAAGGTTAAGGTGCACGCCTTTGGTTCAAACATAGAACAGCAGGTGTTTCTTTTTGCTGTCCTACTAAGCTCTTTGCGAGGATGTTAAACGGCTTTATTGGCTATCAAGAATAACAAGACTGTAAGACTGTCTCGTCACAGAAAAAAGCTTTCTACTAAAAAATACAATATGAAATCGATCCTGTTACAATGCGACTTTCGAAGAATCAATCAAAAATTCCCACGAAATTTTGGCCGTCGACTTGTTTTTCTACTCAAAAAGTTAGGCACAATATTGATTTATCGAACACCACTGTAGTGCACTCAATTCTCATCAACTCATTAAAGGGATTAGCGACTTTTCGTCTATTGGAGCGCCTTGCATAGTCCTTGGAGACTTCAACCTTCCCGATATTTGTCGACTAAACAGTACCATCGCATCTTCCTCTTCTTCAGCGCAAGAGTTCCTACAATTAGACATGTTCTCCTCGCGCGACTTCCAACAATTTGTACTCTCCCACCAGGGGCACCGCTTACCTAGACTCACTCATTTGTAATTCACCGGTAGTGGTGAAAAATGTTGAGGTAATTCCACCTATTTGTGGGAGTGATCACGCTGCTGTTGAATTCCATTTGGATATTAGAATCCATGCTAGAATCCCGTGCTCGTAAATACGAGACTTCTCTGCTGCCGATTATTCAGGGATTCAACACTATCTCATTAATATTGGTTAGTTAGGATCTTTCGACACTGTTAATAATGTCAACGAGATGTGCGAGATATTCACTGATGTACTTCATTTTGTCATTGATTAATTCGTGCCTTTGAAAAATGTTGGTAATGAAAACAAATACATTCCCTTGTAATGTATTACGTTGTCCCATAAGTCCCCGCCGTTTTTTTTCAACGATTCACTGCAGATTTCGCCGGCGGTCTCCTGCATAGCGCTGCATAGCTTTCGAAAGAGAATGATTTGCTCTATCAGAACATGTATTGCATTTCTTTTTTCATCATGAATTTTGTCAATTTTTAGGTCGTTGAAGTGAAAATTTAAAAAGTGAAAAAGTAGCCATTTGCGCACTTGTTCTTTCCGCTTAGGTTTGTAATTTTTTGCGCAGTTTTTTATAGCATTTGAAAGACAATGTATTTGTACTGTTCTGCAAGAATATGTGTTAGTGCTATTTGCTCATTTGTCCTTTATTGATTTTTAGGTCGTCAAATTGAGACGTCCGACTTTTCCGTCCGAATTTTTACCGAAACTCCGGTTCTGTGGTTGGACTTTTTTGCTTGGTGTTATATGCCGTTTGGAAAAGGATTTCTTGCTCAGTAAGAATTTGTGTTGCGTTTATTGGCTCACGCTGATTTCTGTCGAAACTGAAGAAGGAGAAGAAGTTGTTGGTGAAGACGATTTTTCTCTTTTTGGGATTTTGCTGAGATTCAATAGAAATCAATAAACGCGACACATATTCTTATAGAGCAAGACATTTTCTTTCGAATGACGTATAACACCAACCCAAAAAGTCCAACCACAGAGCAGGAGCTTTCGGCAAAAATAACCATCCTCCTTCGGACGTCCCAATTTGACGACCTAAAGATCAATAAAGGACAAATGAGCAAATACCGCTAACACATATTCTTGTAGTACAGAACATTTTCTTCCAAGTGCTGTAAAAAACTGCGCAAAAACTTACAAACCTAAGCGGAGAGAACAAGTGCGCATATGGCTACTTGCAGCGCTATGCAAGAGACCGCAGGCGGAATCTGCAGTGAATCGTTGAAAAAAACGGCGAAGACTACCTAATATGTCAGAAGGAAGGTAGAGCTCTGAAATCGATTGTGGCAGAAGGCCATTTCGTTGATAGACGCTTCTAGCCGGCAATTTTTTCAAAGCTTTAATGCTAAATTTGAGAAAAAATCACCAACTATAATGAATACTTAGAGGCTAAAGTTACAAATGTCAAACATAAGTTTAGGTTATGCTCCTTCATCGGAAAATCATGTCAAGAAAATCATCAAAATGTCCTTGTTCAGATCTCTTTTCCTTTGGAATATCTTTTCAATCTACCATATATGAGGGCCGAAATCCTCTGTAGATGTTTGTGTTCCTCGTTTGTCGCCCCATCCCTAAACAGCCACCTTATCAAAAGCCCGAAAACTACAGGCCCGTTTGCATTATCTCTATTTCTTCTAGAGCATTTAAGAAGATTGTTAAAGAATTTATCATTGCCTACCCCGAAAAGCACAGCATTGTTCAGAAGAACCAGTATGGTTCTTGGAGAAGACATTCTACCGAGACAGCTCTTTTGTCGTCAGTCAATGACTTTGCTAAACCCACTGACGAGGGCAAACAAGTGCATGTCATTTGTTTGATTTCTCCAATGCCTTCGATGATTAGTTCCTTTCTAATTAGTTGGAATAATAATTGGTAATTAATAAATAATTGACTTTTTATTAATTACTAATTATTATTTAAAATAATTATTTATTTAATTATTATTCTAACTAATTAAATATTTAATTATTAATTAGTTTTATAATTAGTCATAGTTTTTTTTTGCAAGCTGATAGAGAAACTAGAAGTAGTTGGCATTCATCCTAGGCTATTCTGCTGGAGTCGAAACTTTCTAGAGGGCCGCATTTATAAAGTTAGAATCGGCTATACCCTTTCGTCGGTCTGTCAAGTGACCAGTGGTGTGCCATCAGGTTATGCACTTTCCCTTCTATTATTTCTATTGCACATGTTAGCTCTTCCCGCTGACGACATAAGAATATGCAAGACTATTTCGAAACCAGCCGATAGTGTAGCGCTTCAAATTGCTATAGATTCCGATGTGGGATGGCCCAATAGGATGGAAATGCCTGCTTTTGTTGAGAAGACAGCAGCAGTACGCATAGGTGATTTTCAGGGTGCGGACATGATTTGTAAGGTAAACGATTTTCGTCTCAATTGAACCACGGAAGTGAAGGATCTAGGACTCCTGATTAATGACAGACTTTGCTTTGATAGCCATTGCAAAGCTCTGGTTTCAAGGGCAAATCATAGTCATCATCATAATCATCATTGTATAACCTATTCAATGCGCTCCGAACAAAAAATCCACGGGGATTGGTCAAAGCCTACAAAATCTATGTACGTCCTATTCTGAAGGGTAATACTTCTGTTTTCTCGCCTTATATAAAAAAGAAAAATCAAAAAGAAATCGTCGTACATCGTAAATCGTAAGAGGTGCCTGACTTATAACGCATCCAGTTTCTTTGGTTTTTTTCTATTATGATAAAGCTAATCGAAGAACAGTGTTTTATTGAGACGTTTTCAGCTCGAGCTGGACACTTCTAATTAATATGGAAGCCATTAAAATCAACTGGCAGCTCTCAAATCAAGCTGGAGAACCCTAATAAACTGCTTGTGCAAAAACGCTATCTTAAACGGCGCCTATACAGGGTGCCCAAATAAAAAGCTTACACTGCTTGGATGATCAAAAACGTTTATCATTCCACTAGCCATTGGCTTAAAACTGTGACTTTGTAGAAGTACTCTGTATTTTTTGTGGCATTCTTTAGAAGTAGAGTAGAAAAGCAAGTTGCAGTTTGAATTGAAAGTGGTTTAACTGCTTCGTACAAAGTGCATTTTAAACATATAGGGGAAACCCATGGTAGAGAGGCCAGAGGAGGACGGCTATGGCGTGCTCCAGAGTAGTTCTTGATTCGGATCCTACCAAGGACAGTCAAGTATTCCATACCTGCTCGGTTGTGAATTGGTACCTGATTTACTTGGAAAGGATAAAACACTGATCTCTACATCGGCTGGCCTCCGCAATTCACTCTATAGGGCAAACCCATACTCAAATAACCTCTACGATATCTCATAGAGGTAGAAAGAATGGATGGCGCATCTCAATAAGGGCCTGATTAACGTCATGCTTTGTCCTTCATCATTTTGAACGCAACCACAACTTCTGGAATGAAAGTTCGACGATACCAGGCAATTACTTTCGGTCGCAGGTTTGCTTGCACTTGTTATATTTCGGAAACTCCAAAACATTGCATTACTAGTTAATACTGCTTGCATTCGCCAATCCTACTCTCCATTACCTTTGTATCAAACGCTATCATATCTTTTGCCCAGTCTTCAGCATTCTGAACGAACCGCATAGGGCGAACGCAACAGCCCTAATCAAGCCACTGAAAACGAGACCAAAAGTGTCAAACTTTTTCACTTTTACCATGAAAATGTCAGACGTTTCGCTTAAGGCGCACCTCATACGTAAATAGACTCCGCTCCATGACGTGCAGTGATAATCAGATTGAAACATGAGCGTTTTACTCTTTCCAATAGTTTAACAGTTATGCCACACCCTCCAATCAAGTCCAATATTCCTCGATGGCTTTGCATGAGTTCTACTCGTGCGCATTGGACAGAATCGTCTATGTGGTGAACAAGTGGTGAAAAGATCACAAGTTGACTAGGCGGTGGTTGCAGAATGGTTCATAGAATATGGTTCAGCAGCATCTTCGTTCCAGTGCAAGGAAAATTTTCATGTTTTTCTGTGGACTGGAACGGAATGCACCCAGATCATTCGAATGTGAGATGTTGTGCTAGAGTGTGACCAGAAAAAAGGCTAGCCCAGTTTCATTGCCAGGAATTAACTCGAGCGGCCTATCCGCAAAGCTGCGTTGTTTTGTCACAGCGCCACAGCAGAACATAAAAAAGAAAATAGGAAGTAGCAATGAGCTATGAGGGAAGGCTTTAAAAGTGGGTACTTCGTCATAATCCGAATTATATCACGTTATGTGTACGTTTGTCATCCGTGGACCGACAATCACATTTACGAAAATTTACGATTTACGACCCAAATGTCGTAAATCGTAAATCGTAAAAAATTTGCCAAAAATGACCGTAAATCGTAGAATCGTAAAACGAAAATCATAATTACACACACCCTCGGTGATGACTAATGATGGTAAGGTCATGGTCACCGTTTTCGCCTAATTTTTGTCTATATGGGTTATCTGGGGTGTTCATCACGAATATGAACATTATTTGACAATTTAAAATGACGTGAGATGTGTAGGAAGCAAATTGGTAAAGGAGGCAGCGATCGTGAGAAAAACGCAAAAATAGCGCATAGCAAGGCAGTCGAACATTTGGCCCAGCACCTATGCGTCGGCGTCGCACTCTGAGTACCCACCGATTTGCTTGCCTCAGAGCATTTCGCCACCTTCTTTGAGCGTATACGTCCGTGCACGTATACGCTCAAAGAAGATGTTGCTTTCATTTTGGTTCACTAACCGGGAGTCATGCACTACTCGCTTTTACCAGAATAACAGATGATTACAGCAAACTTGTTCATTGAAGATATGCTGGAAGTGGAGCGTAAGGTGCTTGAGAAGTACCCGAGATTCGGTGCAATTCGGATAACGCAGGAGGCGGTGAGAAAGGGGTCTATCGAAATTGTGGCACATCCTGCATACTCAACAGATATCAGCCTTTGTGGCTGTGCAGCATGTAGATGTCTTGCTTCTTTTTCCATGAACGATGCTCGCAACGTCAAGATGTTCAGTGCGCAATCGACGAATGGATAGGCAGCAAGCCAGTATTTTTCTGGGAGAATGCAATCAACTCTCTTCCCAGTCGTTGGAGAAAGGATGTGGCCAGAAATGGAGAATAAATCGATTGACTACTCTTTGTCATTATCATGTTGTAATAAATTTCAATAAAAATGATAGGATAGCCCAATAAATTATGGGACACTTTCTCTGCATAAAGGGTGGAGATTCTCGTAGTACTATCCATCTCCCCCGTTCAGACCTACGCCTGAGACCCTTCCCTGGTAAATAAAAATTCAACTTGTATTGCGTATTAATGCTACTTTCTATACAGAAATTTTCGCTCTATCTGACTAAGTAATATATGTTTCAACGTTCTTTTTCTTCATATTTCTGTTCTCGATGGGCTTATTGATGTATGTCGAGGGAGCAATTCCGAACGATATTTTATTTTAACGTCAAATTGGGACAATCCGCAGCCGAGAGGGGAAGCTGAACCATCCCATGCCGTTCGCGGGATCGCGGAAGAGCTAGACGTCAGTAAAATTGCTGTTGCAGATGCTTTGAAGCGCCTTGGGAAGGTGAAAGAGCTCGAAAAGTGGGCGCCACAAGCGTCGAGTGAGCAGCAAAAATTGTCACGTTTCGAAATTTGTTCTTCTCTACTTTTGCGCAACAAAACTGACAACTTTTTGGATCGAATCATCACTTGTGATGAAAAGTGAGTTCTGCATGACAACAGAAAACGTTACGGACAGTGATTGGACACAAACGAACCCCTTGGCATTTTCTAAAGGCGAACCTCCACCAAAGAAGGTAATGGTCACCACGTGGTGGTCGACGGCTGGTATGATCCAACATTTTGGTGCCAGGCCGAACGACCACAGCAAGGATGTCGGCGGAATGCACCGAAAATTGCGTCAACTTCAGCCAGCATTGGCCAACAGAAGAGGCACGACTCTTTTGCACGATAACCATAACCACGTTTCACAAATCATTGTTCGAAAATTGAAGGAATTAAGGATTGAAGTTCTGCATCACCCCTCATATTCTCCAGACCTCTCTCCAACCGACTACCACCTTTTCAAACCCTTTCAAAACTTTTTCTCTGGCAAAACCTTCACCAATCAAGACCAAGCCAAAACAGCTTTCGTGGGTTTGTCGATTCTCGACCACCTAGTTTTTTTTTTGCTGATGGAATAAGTCGGCTGGTGTCCCGTTGGCAAAAGCGTGTTGATTCGAAGGTGCTTATTTCGACTAGATCTAATAAAGATAAAGATAAGGGATAAAGGTTTGAGAAAGTTATAGCACTTCAAAGTAGAGCCCTCAATACGCTTGCAGCTTTCCGGACAACCCAATACAAATGCTTAGTTAGGGTTATGGAGATGGCAGAAACGATGCCGAAATTTATAAGAAAAACGTAGCAGAAAATCAGAAGATAAAGTCTTTGGAAATGTCCAACCTGATTGTTCAACTTATTCAAACGTTTCTTTCGAAATAAGGACGTGGTATCGCATTCGGAGGTGGCGGCGGCTGTCGCGTGCACAACAATCGAGGTTTCTGGTCGGGTTCCGTCTACGCTAATCAAGTCTTTCACTCGTCAGCACTCGGTAGTGGAGAAGAGTTCGCACAGTTCATCTTCCTCAGCAACTGGAAATATTGTTACCCGGAGAAAATTTCATGAGCTCGTTCTTCGAAAAATGCTTAGTCGCAAGACGAGTAAGTGCCATTGCTTCACAACGTAACACTCGATTTCAACGTTGGCCCGACCCATTCTTCTCTTTTGCGCTCGTCGTCTGACAACAGCTCCTGCATACGCTGTGATGTTTTTCTTCTTCTGTCGCAGTGAATGCTGAGGTATAACTCGCTCAACTAATAATAACTCCAACAACTACTTAGCTTGTAGCCGTAACACATTGCCAGAAAATATCAACCGGGATTAGAAAAGGAAAACATCCTCCGGTACGTCACAGACAGGGCGGCTACCGGCAAAGAGTGGCATTATTGCATTTGCTCGGTGTAACTGGGCATAGCCCAGATTCCTCTGACTAGTTCGAGACATTGAAGCGACCTATTCATCGCTTTAGGCGTTTGCCTACTACTGATGTCTAAGCATGATTTTTTCAATCACCCCTTATGTCCTTTCGGTTGTAAAACGGAGAGCTCCATCGTTCTAGTAGATGTCTTAATCTCATGTCTGTCGGACTTATTTTCATTATTCCAATTACAGCATATCGGGTGTTATCTTTAGATGTTAGAGTTCTTTCGAGTTCATTGTTTTGTGGGCCATTAGAGCTTACGTTTTAAACAAGGCCATCAGCCTACAACAACAACGCGTATATGGAAGAAGATCTCGATCTCGCATCTATAGGGTGAACTATAAGTCCTGCAACAAAATTAGGCGACCTTATTATGAGCCTTTTTTTCACTTGCATAGAGCAAAATGAAGTAAAAGTTTAGAACTAAATACTGCAGAAATTTTATTGAGTGAAGTGTCATTAAAACCTTGCTGTTGTTATCCTCGCAACAGCAACACTTTGATGCGTTTCAATTTTCCTTCCAAGGCAGGAAACTGATCGGAACAAGTCTATGGGGGGGGGGGGGGGGAGGTGGGGGTGGGTCACGATGTTTCTTATAAGAGAGTTGTTCCAGCCCTAGGCCTGAGCGGATAAACGGATACTATAGAGAGGATCCCCATCTCCTAAATAGTGGTAACAAAACATGCTTCGTTCTTGCGGAATCCTTGAGGCGAATGAGTAGAAGGCACTGAAAGTTGGCTATGGCTAACAATGGGCAACCACCCAAAGGTATGAGCTCGCCACTCACGGGCGTGGGGATGCCAATATAAATAAGTTGGGTGGTGCAATGGTAAAGGCTCCGACTCGCGAACGTGACGTGGAGAGTTGGATTCCTGGACGCGCCTTCTGCACTCCATAACTTCCGAGGTCGAAGCAAAATTTCGTGCAAACTTCGTTTAGAGAGATCAAAAAGGACGTCTATCACAAAAGTATTGCACTGATTATGCCGTAGATGGCGAGTAAGGGTGAAGGAGAATCAGGATGAGATTACGAGTATGAAGTCCGCTTTCGGCACATGGTGTTGTACGGTAGATTACAGTACTTAGATGTAAGTAGGTGCCAAGAACATAAGTAGTTACCGCTGTAGCTATAGTCACGTGAATATTGTAGTGGTGGAAGTACGGCTGTGCCTAGTTTTCTATCGAGTAGCTTTCGGACGCTTTTCCCATGTTCGTGCTTTGATTCCTAGCATCGCAAGTGTCTACGTGAAAGTTTCGTTAATTTCCGCGTTTTACACAATAGTGGAGCTACTCCACCTGTGGAAGTGTGATCTTCTGCTGCCGGTCTCAAGCGCGGGTAAAGGAGGAGGGTTGGCCCCCGCTGAGGGACCGTAAAAATCAGGCAAGACACCATGGAGAATCGTGAAAGGACATCAACTCACGCTACCGCATCCGGGGAAGCCGATGCGCGAGCGTTGATGAGTCGAAACCGGGGCGCCGGTGTGATGTCCACTACGGGTTATACGGTTAAGATGTTTACTCCCAAAAGAGAAGTCACTGCTGCATCGGGGAACGTCCGAACGGCATATCAAGTGGGACAGAAGGAGATTATCCCACATGAGCGTGTCAGGTACAAAGTAAGTATAGCTGCGCTATCCGAGTTACGGCTCATTGGATCAGGACGAACGAACATACGTGTCCCCACGGAAATGCTCAAGTTACGTTATTCTACTCAGGCGGCGACAAGCATACGGAAACTGTCGGATTCGCGTTAGACGAAAAGGCAACTGACTGCGTACTGGCGTTTCATCCAATCTCCTTTCGATTGGCAGTACTGACGCTCGCTGGCACAGTTCGTACACACATCTTTTCAGTATATCCCCCAACGGAGATCAGCCCGGATGATGCAGAAGACGAATTCTACAGCAATGTACAGACGGCTATTGACTTGGCCCCCAAAACAGATGTGATATTGCTTGCTAGAGACTTCAACGCTCATGTTCGTAGTAGAAATCGTGACGGCTGGGAAGAGGTACTCTGACGATATGGGATAGGAAAAGTGAACAACAATGGTATCCGGCTACTGAAATTTTCTGCCGCAAGTGGATTGCTGATCGGAAAGAGAATCTTCCAGCATAAACAGAAGCATCAGCTAACATGGCATGTACCAAATGGTAATGAATCTGCACTTCTGACTATGTTCTCGTCAAGAGACGCTTCAGAACATCTATCAGCGACGTGACGTTCGAGTAAAACGTGGTGCAAATTGCGGATCTGATCACCGTCTCGTGTGTGCCAGGATACGGCTCAGACTGCAGAAAGGAAAAGGAAACACAACACGTACCATACGACGGAACTGGTCGATCCTTGTGGAGCCCACATCCCGACTACAATTCCAAATAAAGCTGGCAAATCGCTTTGCGTCATTTGCAGAGAAGTGCGATGTTGACAAAGAAGAAAGGCAGTTCACGAGTGCCGTATGTAAAAGCGCAGAAGAAGTTTGCCCAATTGTTAGGCACCGCACACATCCCTGGATTTCAGAAGAGTGCCTGGACCTCATCGACAACAAGGAACACATGCAAAACTTGTGAATCGTGAGACTCGGCGCCAGCTTAAACTCAAGCGTGAACCTTATTGGAATTCTGTAGCAGAGCAAGCAGAGGATGCCGCTCGCAGCAAGGAATTCCGAACTCTCTATGCTACGCTGAGACGCCTTAAAGACCAGAAAAAGCCGAAAACGATAATATAAGAAAGGCAACTGGATGCTTTACAAGATTTTGTCTCCTGAAGAGCGTCTCCAACGATGGAAGGAATTCTTCGAGAGATTGTACAACCACGCTACATCAGGAGACCCTCAGGTTCCACCACCGTTGAGGCAGAGCCAATCGCATCAGATGCTGCACCACCAGGGAAGAGGCTGCTGAAGCTATAAGGCTGTTACGGAATAACAAAGCTGCCGGAATCGATGACGTGATGGCTGAAATGTTGAAGGCTGGTGGAGATGTGCTGATTAACCGTTTACATGACCTGCTGAAGTTAATCTGGAGGGCTGAGAATATTCTTATGGCATGGACACAGGCCATTGTCATACTAGTTCTAAAAAAGGAGACAGATGTGACTACAAAAACTATCGTGGAACAAGCCTGCTTTCCATCAGAGGAAAGGTGTTCAGGTGAGTAATTCAAGCGAGGCGGCAGAAACAACGTGAAAGTACCGCCAGAGAGGAACAAGCCGGCTTCCTTCCGGGAATAGGCTGCGTTGACCAGATTTGTGCTCTTCGGCAGAAAATGTAGGAGCGCATGTGATGTGGTAAACGAATGTTCATCGTATTTATAGACTTCCGCTCAGCCAATAGTGTCTACTAGTGTCTATTTCGATAGTGCCTACTGGCCAGCTCTTTGGGAGGTATCGTAATCAGAACACATTGCACCGAAAATTGTACGACTGCTGAAGGAGACCTATGCCAACTGCTCCCTCCAGCTTTGTGCGTGTTCGAGAAGGAACTTTAAATGTGTCTACAATACGATCTGGTATGGGCAAAAACGTATATTGTAACCGTTACTGTTTAATAGTGTGGTCGATGCAGTTATGCGGGAAGTGTTTAGCGGTCGACAAGGTGTTCATATTGGAGAAGATCAATTCGTTACAGACCTCATGTTCTCTGAGGATAGTGCTATCTTCGCAGACAGTGATGCAGAGACAAATAAAATTCTTCATGAGATTGCCGTTATAGCTCTTTCTTACGGGCTGACTATAAACGCTGAAAAGACAAAAGCGCTCACAACCGATGGCTCACCCTGCACACTCTCCCTCAACAACTCCCAGATCGAACAAGTAGAAGAGTTCAAATACCTCGGTTCTTCAGTACAGCAGAACAAAGTCTCATGCTCCACGGAAATTCACAGCAGGATTGGCAAGGCTGCGAGGGGTGCTCGCCCTTACTAGGACTCGTCCTTGCTGCTCCGAAGTTCCGATGAAACAGTTCCTTTGTTAGTCATAACATCCAGAGAATCTTCACTAAACATTCAAAACAAAGACGCAGCGGCGTCTTCTAAATACGTTTTCTATTCTACCTGTATAAGGACACCCATGATTTCTGTAGTCAGGGTAAAGCTACTAGTTATGGAAAAGATACAGGGTCTCCGCTCTATAGTTGCGCCCCTTTTATTCATTTTAATATTAGTATTTTATAATACCGATACCAGACAAAGCAGGGAGGATGGATAGACCACAACGGCGTGTGGCTGGCCGTAAATATTATACATTGGTCAGCCAAATGTTCGGTCGCATTTTGGCGCAAATTTTCGAAAATGGACCTGCAATATAAGAAGGCATTGGGTGTAGGCGCAGTGTGAGTGCGTTGGAGCAACTTAGTTATGACAGATCACCATCAAAAGTATTTCAGCATCCACCATTAATAATCAACAGCAAGAGGTCTTAGGCCTGCTGTATAATAGGACGTGAAGATGACGCAACGGCGCAGCTCGAGGTTGTGATGAAGAGGGAAGTGTTCATACGGCACTGGAGCGAATACGTGAGAGGGTGGAAGCACTTCGTATCTTGCTGTTTTGATTCCAACAGTAAACGCTATATGGGGCAGAACACGTACATTCAAATGTCAGTAATAGAGAGGTATAGAGAGGTGCCACTTTAGACACTCCCTCTCTTCAATGACATTTGGAGAATTTGCCGAAAGGGGAATTAAAAACGTAAAACAAACACACGTAGATACCCCATCCTGTCCTACTATTCCAACATATGTAATATGAACGTATCTCTGTTCCTTTTCTGGCAGATTTCTTCTGTTCCTGGCAGATAGAGAAAGTGGTATGGTAGAAGGGAGAATTATTTGCTTCCACGGGAATCACGTTAATATGGAGCAGACGTGAGACTACAAACAGTACCAATTCGGCAACCAATATCGAGCGATTACATTGAAGATATTCTGTACGTTAGATTGTTTTGAGATTCAATAGATTAGGTACTTTTGATTGACACTCAAGACTATGATGTGAGAACAAACAGTCACTTGGAGAATCTGCAGCAAAACTGGGAAGACCCTCCAACAGTGTAGCTAGCATGAATACGTCTTTCGGTTGCTTTCGTCTTCAAGCAATCCAAATTTTTACAGGAACAACATTTTAGCAGGTAATTTTCTGAAAGAAATATACTTAATACAGCTCTATTTTGAGGAGTGGTTCAGTTGGCCGAAGCCGTGATCCCATTCTTCTTCCAAGTTTTGAATCGGTGAGGCTAAAGATTGGTGACGTGTAATGTGCCGAGATTGGGGAAGTCGCCAATTTCAGTAAAAGCCATTTGTGTCTAAAATTTCTGACGCTGCTTTTAGCGGCGTTGATGTAATTACGTATTTCTGCATAGTTTGTTCATCTAGGACGATGATGTTGACAAGTTCAAGAGCAGTTATAAGAAATCACCTACTTTACTAATTTTTCTTTAAAATTGCATCGCATCCCAAAAGGGATTGATTAACGCCGTCCGTTGTACTCTCCTGTCCTTTAAATAACTGTTGACGCTGCTAGCCAACGAGACATCCTAGCGCTACTGCTATCTTTGGCTTTTTTTCTGAAATGGCTGAACTAAGTTTTTTGTTTATTTTCTAACGTTTAGGACACTTTTGTTTGGATTCGGTAAATAGAGGGCTGTAGCTTTCCTCTCTTTGTCGTGTCACCGTGGGTAATGCGACGAACTTATTACCTGAAAGTGGATGCTGGTTCGAGCCTCATCTGGCCCAGCACAATGACTGTAATCCCTACGCATCATCCATTCTGCTGCACCAAGAGTATACTCATTGAAATGTCTTCTACATGTTGGAGTTAGGTTTGTGCCAGGTCCGATTTTGCAATAAGTGAAGTCAATATTATTGTTATTATTATTATTATTATTATTATTATTATTATTATTATTATTATTATTATTAATTGGAGCAATGTCCGTTCCTCCACGTGATGCCGCTGGAAACTACCCGCTTTTGCGAGTCGAGCCGAACACAGCACTCAAGTGCAAGCGACAGGCCGGCCTATGGAGATCCCATGTCACATCACATGGTGCTTCATGTATCGCGAGATTATGCTACTGCGTCCGTGAGAGCCGACGCGCAATCGCAAAGCCCGGCGAGAGTGGAAAGTATGCGAGGATCCCTGATGTGAGGACGGCATCGGGGGGGGGGGGGGGGGGGGGGACTGTGTTAATCCAAAAGTCCTGCAGCGTAGGAAATACCCGCGTGGCAACGCTGAATGTGGGTACGTTGTCAGGCCGCTCTTTTGGGTTGGCAGAGGTACTGGAGCGAAGAACGGTTGACTTCTGTGCGTGCAAAAGACGAGGTGATCCCGTAGCAAGTCAAGGGACATAGGCCGAGGCATTAAGGCCGTTCTGTGTGGCAGTCCCAGAACCACCAGCGGTGTTGTTATAACCGTCTACGAACGCTTCCGAGACGCGATTGCAAGCGTGGAGCGTTTTTAACGACCTTCTTCTTCTTATTCTCCTGAGCGTTTAGTCCCGCGCAGTCGCCGGGTCCGCTGTTCTTGTGATCTGTCGCCACCTCA
Source organism: Heligmosomoides polygyrus bakeri (assembly GCA_947359475.1). NCBI lineage: Eukaryota > Metazoa > Nematoda > Chromadorea > Rhabditida > Heligmosomidae > Heligmosomoides > Heligmosomoides polygyrus. The sequence continues at coordinate 74,926,240 of OX375866.1, forward strand.
TCCTATCAAGGGCGTCATCTGCCGTGGCGCCGACTTCGCCGAGATCTCTCTTGATGACGTCGTTCCACCTTTTCCTTGACGCTCCTCTCGGACGCTTTCCGGGTGCCTCGAAATCTAGGGCCAACCTTACGAGGTGATTCTCTGGCCTTCTGAGGACGTGTCCGTACCACCTTTGGCGCTGCTTCCTCATCTTCAGCTGGATCGGGGCTGTCTTCATCACTGCCCTAACATCCTCGTTTCGCACCCTGTCCAGACGGGTCCATCCACATGCCCACCTTAGCATCCTCATTTCCGCAGCGTGCAGTTGCCGCTCCTGCTCCTTACCCATGGCCCAGGCATTCACTGCCGTAGAGGAGGGCAGGTCTCACTACTGTTTTCTACAGCTTGTCTTTGAGCGTCCTGGAGCATCTACGGTCGCAGAGGATCCCTGTAGACTCCCTCCACTTGAGCCAGGCTGCGTTTATCCGTTCCCTGACCGCCTGATCCACAGTTCCTTTCTCGGATATGTCACTTCTCGATCGTTTCCCCTTGGCAGTCTAGGATCGATCCAGCGCACTGCTCAGAGATGACGAACTTCGTCTTTTTCACGTTCAGCCGTAGGCCGTTGTCTGCAAGGACTGTCTGCCACAGCTGCACCTTCTCCTCCAGCTCCTCCTAGTTATCGGCTACTAGGGCGATGTCGTTTGCGTAGAGGATCATTCTGAAAGGGTCTTCCTGAAGGTGGTTTACTATAGAGTCAAGCGTCAGCAGGAAGAGGAACGGACTCAGAGCCGACCCTTGGTGTACCCCCACTGTGATGTCCACCTTCCTTGTCACCCCGTGTGGAGTTCGTATCGCCGCTTTCGAGCCTTCGTACATGTCCTTTATGACCGTGATCAGACGTTCCAGGACATCACTCCCTCAAAGAGCCTTCCAGAGTACGGCCCGGGCAACCTGTCGTAGGCTTTCTCCAGGTCCAGAAATGCTAGGTAGCAGGGTTTTCGTTTCTCCCAATATTTCTCCATCACCTGACGAGCGATGAAGATGGCGTCTGTGGTGGACCTGGCGCGTTTTTAGCGACCGCTTGATGAAAATCGTTGTCACTGCTGAACGGCGAATGCATCACCTCTTCTCTGCGTATGCTTCGCAGACTGACTGCTCCGAAAGAGACAAGTATGAGTTTTGGAGCCTGCTTAATGAGAAAACAGCAGAATTCTCAGAATTTCCGTCACTGGACGCAATTATTGTTGCAGGTGATCTTAATCGTCACTTTGGAGCAACAAAAGACGTTTGCTGCTGCTATCGCTCATGCGCTCATAGTGCAGAACATCGATCGCTAATCTGCACTATGAAGTTCGCTTTTCTGAGCACGAGGCAGACCGAGCGTTGCGGTCCAGCAAGAATTAAATGGTGGCGATTGAAGGAGAATGAAGCAGCTGTGAGGTCTCGCATTCGGTTGCCGACGGTCACCACCGTCAAAGAAACCTGGCGGGTGCCACCGAAGCCATGCTAGATGCTGCACGCTCCGAACTTGGCACTACGAAACCGGGACGGCGTCAGGTCGACAGGCAGTCATGGCTGTGCGCTAACGAGGTTAAATAAAAAGTTGAAAAAGAGGTTACACTGTGCATTCCTCAGCGACAAGACAGCCGAGAAATGGCGCTTGTATCAGGAAGCGAAGAAATCGGCCAAGAGGGCAGTGGCCATTGCAAGAGCCACTCATTACGATGATGTCAAGGAGAGGCTTGAGTCGCGCGATGGTGAGCGATTTCTTTATCGACTCGCCAAGAACCGTCATCACCAGACCGAGGGTGTTGATAAGTTCTTTGGCATCAACGATGAGAATGGCCATCTCCTAATGGACCGCAAAATGGCCTTGAATCGATGGCGAAACTCTTCGAGGAAATCTCGACGGTAGAGTTTGCCCATCCAGCCATTCCCTCTGCTTCTATCGTGTACGGTCCCGTTCAAAAAATAACAAATGGAGAAATGTTGGGAAAGGGAATGGGAATGTTGAGAAGACAGAAGCGGCTTCAAGGAAGATGAAGAAGCCAGGCAAGGCAACGGGCCCTGATGATCTGGCGGTCGATATGTGGAAGTCCAAATCCTGGTACCCAGCTGAGTGGCGGACGATGTTGCGGAGAAATAAAGTACCTGATAATTGGCAGATCAGCACGACGATTCCGATTTGGAAGAAGAAGGGCAGTCCAGACTGCACAAGCTACAGTCCAATTCGCTTGCTTTCGCATAGCATGAAGATCTTTGAGCGAATTGTTGATGGACGCATCCGTGACGTCGTTCAGCGTTCTACCAACAACTCTGGCTCCGTACCTGGATGTGGCAGTATCGATGTCATACACGCCGCCTTATAGAAGGGCACCGCGAGAAATAGAAGCCGGTCCATTTTGCCTTACTCGACTTGGAAAAGGACTTCGATCGCGTTCTGCGTGAAGTGATATGGTGTGCTTTAAGACAGCAGAATGTTCCCAAAGAGCGTATTGAGTGGGTGCGGCTGCTTTACACTTGTCCGAGGAGTAGAGTCCAAGCGCCAGCAGGCACGTCGATGGAGTTTCCCATCTCTGTAGGAGCACGTCAAGGTTCTGCGCTCTCCCCACTGCTCTTTATCGTCGTTATGGATGGTATATCACGTGATCTTCAGCGGCCAGCCTCTTGGACCTTGCTTTATGGTGACGATGTAGTGCTCGATTGCGAAGATAAGATTGAACTCCAGCGGCAGGTACAAGCTTGGTGCGATCGCTTGGAGAGATTTGGACTCAAACTTCAACTTCATGTCAAAAAGACAGAGTATATGACGAAGATGAGTCTAGCTCCATTAAGGTAAATGGCATTGAGCTGCTACGTACTTCGGTATTCATGTACCTAGGATCCGCAATCGCGTCCGATGGCGGTCTACTCGTTGAATCCAACTCAAGCGGGAGTGCATCGTGGTCCAAATGGCGCTCACTGACGTGAGTGCTCTGCGACAAGGAGATACCAGAGCGGCTTAAACCGAAGATCTGCAGAGCAGTCGTCTGACCAGTAGCTATTTACGGAGCTGAGTGCTGGCCCGTCACTAAAGAAATTCAAAGGCGCCTCAGCGTAATGAAAGCGAAGATGCTGCGGTGGGCGGCCGGAGTTACGCGTTTGGACTGTGTGCGCAACGACTCCATTGGGCCAAGATTTGGTGTCACCCCGATAGTTGAGAAATTGCGTGAATCTCGTCTGAGATGGTACGGCCATGTTCTTTGCGCAAACGGTGACACTGTCCGAAAGACTAGCCTTAATATCGAGGTGCCCAGAAAGCGACCACGAGAGAGGCCAAAGCAGCGCTGGCTTGATACGCTGCATCAGGACTTGAAGATGGTTGGTTACACCCTGATCAGGCATTTGACCGGGAAAAGTGGTGCCAATATTCTAGGAAGGGGACCTGGCAAGAAAGCGGGACAAACGCTGAAGAAGAAAAGGAAAAAGTCAATATTTTTAATAATTCAGTCATTTTCTGACCAGGAACATATCAAGAAATATGTATTTTCCTTTGATGAAAACACTTGAGGATAGATGCGATTATTTCCCTTTCCTGAAAATTAGCCAAAATTACCATTGCAGGAAGACTTGTTTACTTCATTGGTGAGCACTGCAATGGTCTTGTTTTTTATTGTTATTGAAAACATCTACCTTTTCTGAAGTATAACGCATTGTTTTGCTTCCTGCTTATGTTATATGTTTTCCGCCACTGTTACTTTTGCTTTACTTTTTGATTGCTATCCGATTTATTTTCATTATTTGCATAATTTTATGATTTGTGCTATTAATTACGGTATATTTAATTTGCTCAGCTTTTTCTTGTTGAACTACGACCTGCAGTAATCTATTGTATCGCGAGAGCACAAGTTGTCTCTGTGCCTTACGTTCATCGATCTGAAGAATGCATTCGGCAGTCCATCGGAGCTGAAGCGGTAATAGAAGCCCTGCTCATCCAGTACGTTCCTAAACAGAGGCGGTACAACGTAGTTTTGCTGATATTTAATGAAACCTTACTGCTCGTCATATTTGAATATGTGCATGCCTCAACGGCCTGAAAATCTTGGCCAGAAAGTCCTATGCGAAATCCAACGGTTTGCTGACAGATCCATCGAGGGTTTCAACTTTACGCGCATATATCAAGAAGCGCTGTTGTGTGCTTTTTACTTTACCAACGAGAACGCTTTTTAGGTAGTGCTCATCTTGCTTCATTTAGCAGGGTTCTATTAAGGACAGCATTCATACGATGCCGACCTATTTAGTGAACGTGTAGGCTCTCATTATTTTTTTAACAGAACCGAGGATACCCAAGCAATTTTCTCGATCCATGTTTGGAGTCAAGTGAATACCAACTGCATGAGTACATAACTTCTCAGAAATCTCCTTGACATGCTCATGGTACTATATAGTGCACGCGGCCTCAAGCGGTAGCCAACGCGCAGTCGCGTATTTGTTCAAATTAGAGCTCCGTCATCTAGGAAGCATGTCAAGGCTAAATTGTTTTGGCCAGGGCTACTCCTAAGGTTTAAATACACTCGCTAAGAAAGAATTTCTGCACCACTTGCTCTTTAAGATTGGGGCTGGCAAAATTGCCTTTGTAGAGCAACTCTGTTTTATAGTTGAAATATATTAGGTTGCAACGAATTAAATGGCACTGGCTCGCGCCATTTTTTGGCGCGTCTTTACGCGTTTGATGGGAGGCATAGTGATGTTGATGAGGACAAGCTGAGAGATGTGGTAGAGGAGGATCCACACAATGGTACCAGGGAGATAGCGAAGGTTCTTGGCGTCAGTAATAACACAGCTGCCCGGCATCTGAAGGAAATTGGAAAGACCAAAAAGCTGGAAAGATGGGTGCCTCACGAGCTGTCTGAGGAGCAAAGAAACCCACGATATGAGATCTCGTCCGCACTGCTTCTACGGAACGAAACGGACCCATTCCTTGATCGCATCGTAACCTGTGACGAGAAATGGATAATGTACGACAACAGGCGACGATCGGCACAGTGGGTGGACAGCGATGAGAGCCCCAAGGTCTTTGCGAAGCCGGAATTGCACCAAAAGAAAGTAATGGTGACAGTATGGTGGTGTTGGCTGGGAATTATTCACCACAGCTTCCTCCCTCCCGGTGAATCCATCACGGTAGAGAAGTACTGCATTGAAATTGAAGAAATGATGAAAAAGTTGAAGGATATCCGGCCGGCTTTGGTAAACCGAAGGCGAGTTCTCCTTCTGCACGACAATGCTCGCCCCCATGTAGCACGAATGACGTTGCAGAAATTGAATGAGCTGAGCATTGAAACTCTACCACATCCTCCGTTTTCTCCCGACCTCTCCCCAACGGACTACCATTTCTTCAAGCATCTTGGCGACTTCTTGGTAGGGAAAATAGTCAAATACCAACAGGATGCCGAAACTGCCTTCGAAGATTTCGTCAATTCCAGAACTTCTGATTTTTATGCTACTGGGATAAAAAAAACTTGTGTCACGTTGTCAAAGATGTGTACAATCAGAAGGTTTTTATTTCGATTAATGAACTTGCCTACAAGCCAAGATATTAACTGTTTAAATTTACAGTGGTTCAGTGCCATTTATTTCGTTACAACCTAATAATGCGGAATTTTGCTCCTTTTGGAACAAACTTTGGAACAAACTTCTAACGAAAGCTTTAAATCCACTATAAGGTCTTTTAGAAATCCGATTTTTTTCCTCTTACCTTCGTACTTTTCCTTTTCCATAAAGCACCTCAGATTCGCCCGTCCTGTTCGTTTTTTAGCTCGGTGATGTCGGTTTCTACTATACTGTAGGGGGGGGGGGGGCGACACTTCTTCCATGGACAATCGGCCTTGATTAGCTTGAAAATGTTCGCCTGTTTTTTTCCTTATGTGGCGCGTCTTATGATGTATTCAATAAATAAATAAATATCCTGGGCTGCGACCATGATCTCTTCTCTTTGTGGTTCCTGGTTTTTCATGAGGCGCACATAGGGCACTTAGGCAAAAACGAATCAAGTGTCCTTCAAAAGGACTAACATTTTGTCCCTCCACAAAGACGAAAGTTTCTAACAGCTTCTAGCCATCTTTCAGACACGATGCACACTGACTCCGATGAAGTGATACTATCCGTCCCGATTCAGTACTAGTCACTGGATCGGACGCCGGTTCTGATAATTCGAACCTGTCATTTCCTTCAAACTCGGTTAAAAGGTTTATGCGAATAATGACATTTTTGCGCTCGGTTCTTAGTATGCTCCGGATATGAACAGTTTTAACAAGAACGAACTTTCGGAGGATGCAAACCACTGATTTGTCTTCGGATCTCTAAATCGGGATGGAACATCTCTGATCAGACTCAGCTACCTGGAATATCCGAGAATTCGATCTGGCAAAAACCAATCCTATTTGAATCTATCGATCAATCTGGGCTTTTTAAGAGTCCTTTTGTTTGCATAATCCTTTTAACCAGATTTTGAGAAGAATGTCGGATCCGAATTATCGCGTCGGACCCGATGCCTATCCAGTACCTCTTCTGGGTTCTAACTAAGAGTAGTTAGAGTGATCTGTTCAGACGGCGCACTAGTCATTTCACGCTGAGCTCTCGAAAAGTTCCTCTTTTAGAGAATGGGGAACGTCCCACTAACTGCTTCACGACCCAACTCTCGTGTACCCTTGTACTGTGCGAATGCGTCGCTCGGTCGTGTTGCTCCCCCGTCGGTCCGCATTCCGTGTATGCCTTCTCCGGCCACCGTGGCGGTGTGCAGCTCCGAACTGGGCCATCGATTTCTTTCGCACGTCCAGGGAAGTTCGTCTGAGAGGCCATTTAGCGGGATCTTTGCTCGGCGTCGAATCCGTGAGCTGCCAACGTGGTCTCCGTTCAGCTCGAAGCAGTTCCCTCGAATGCTTCGCTGTGCTGCGCGGAGCACTGTTTCGCCGGAGGAGCGTGTCTCGAAGTAAAAACACCCAGTCTGCAGAGGTTAGCCCAGGAATATACGCAATCCTCGGCCCGCTCTTCGCGCCCATGTATAACACCATAGAGTCGTGGCTAGTCGGGCGCTGATTCGAACAACTGTTCACAGGCGAATTCCGCTAAGGCAAACGTGCATGCAGAAAAATAACACTTGAGCAAAATCGTTGGTAGACTCATTGTTTGGAAGGAGTTGTATCATAGGACGATTCGTTAGACGGGAGATTTCTGCGGGGAAATCTTAGCAAACCTGTTTTCAAGTTGGGGATGTAACTGTAAAGGGTGTTTTATAGTCATCGTCACGACTACAATCACCGTGATCACCGCTACATTTCTGTTGCACTCAAGAGCAGCACTAGTGCATTGCACACCAGGCGAAATTATTTTCTCTCGGTGTGGACGCCTTCTGTTTCCTATTTCCCTGAAGTCGATCTGCCATTTCTCCTCGAACTGTGTGGGGCCCTGCTCTGAGGAGAGAAGACATTTAAGAGCGTAGCGAGAGCTTTGATCGACGAATGCATGTCTTCCTAATAATTGAGATTGCGGAAGAGTTTGCGAAAAGCTGCTGGTTGCAGCGCAATGCAGTGGTGGTGAAAGAAAAGAAAGCCCAGCTTTTACATGGCTTCGAAGTCCTACTTATATGAAAGTGTAGTGTGTCCGGCCGTCACAACTGGAGCGGGGGCACGGCGTATTGACGATACTCAACGATTGATAATCGATATCTCTAAAATAGCAGCGTCTCTTGACCCTTTCTAGATCGCCCCTTTCGAGGTAGTTAGGATGTTCTTCCTGCGGAAACCATGGCATAAGTAGATGGCAGCAACAATTGATGATGTGAAGTTTTACCTACGGCGAAGCCATCGAGAAGCTGTCAGTGCGGCCGACTGGCCGCTCTGACGGCTGATATTGTATAAGACAATTTTGGTAAACTTATGAGTGTTAGAATAGTTGTTGTAAACAAAGTTGGTTCATAATTACTCCACTAGCTAAAAAGCTCTGAGTGTCCGTGAAATGGGCACGTGGTAACACAGTCGGACGAAGCGCCGGCTGCCAGGTGCAGCCCGGAACAAGGTTCCTGGTTCTGATCCAGCTCGGGTCAGCTGAGCCGTCAACCTCTTCCGGGATGGAGTATTGGTACCTGGCATATCTATTGCGGCCGAGCCATGGATTTGTCTATCTTTTTCAGCCGCAACTACGAATGCCCACGTATAACTAAAAAATTATTTTTTAAATTCATTGATTTCACTTTTTCTCTATAGTTAATACCTTCAGCCCTTCAAACGCCGCTTCGTTCCTTGTCATTCAAAGGTTTTGTTTCAATCCACTAGCCATATCTCACTGCGCACGGAGAAAAAGTTTACTCCTGAGCGGTCCCCATGGAGCATACCAGTATAATAAGGCTCCTGAACCCGCTCGGGGACGCTTGGGTAGGACGTTCTGAATTTTTTTCATCCATTGTGTGATTCTAACATTCCGGTGGCTGCGTTAACTTCAAAAGGTTCCTCGTTTTGATAGTACAGGCACGTTTAAAAAGTCGTTTTGAAAGTACGTTTAAAAAATTGTCTGACATTTGAGCGGTATGGAGTGCGCCATGCGGTCGTCGGCAATTTTGCATCTTACACTCGGTCGATTGTGTTTCGCTTGAATACTTGTGATAGTTTCTCCAGAAAGTGGCCGTACCGATTGATTTGTGTTTCTTTCAAGGTTGACAACTTGAAAACGCCCTACGGCTCGCGAAAAATGAAGGGTGTCCTTAAAGAATGTAGGTACTATTTTAAAGGTTCTAACATTGCTGCTAGTGAAGCTTTTAAAGATGTTTGAAACTCTTATGAAAGAACAGGGTGTTGGGATTTCTGAGGCGCGCAAATACTTAGGATTGCGCTAGTCCCCGTCTGAAACCTTGTATTTTGACTCGATTGATCGTGCTGGGCTGAATGCTCGTTATTGTACAAATACTGACATTACTTGGCCACATGAACCTGTGCTGTGCTTCTTTTAACGACGTGATAGTCAAGCTCTGAACATTAAAAGAAGCACAGCACAGGTTAATATGGGCAAGTTGTAACAAGATTGTAACAAGCATTCAACCCATGCACAAAGGTTGAAATGCAGGGTTTTAGGCGGGGAGGTGGCGCAATCTTGACTATTTACACGCCACAGAATGCTCGCTATCCAATGCTTTCATAAGACTCTCAAACACCTTCAAATGCTTCACTAGCAGCAATGTTAGAACTTTCGAAATAGTCGTTGCACTTTTTTAGGATGAAAAGATAAAGGGCAGCGTCACTGAATTCCTCTTAGGACGCGCCGCGCATCGACTTCAACGAGATACCGTGGAGGCGATTTGGTTGCGTATTTGGCCATACATTGACTTGCGGTGGCCATCCGATGAACAAGTCAGCGCTCTATCCTTCCCGACATTATGGGAATGGAAGGCTTAGTTGGTCTGGTGGAAATCCGAACCAGGGACCTGGTATCGGGTACACGCGACAGCCGGCACTTCCTCCGAATGCGCTACACGCGCCCATTTTTACGATACCCTGCTTTTTTCGCTAGCCGTAGAGTGTGTTTAAGTTTTATACCTCAAAAGAAGCGTAAATTAGTCGATAGGGCCACTTTGTGGAGATACTGTAAAAAGTATTCACGCGAAAAACAATCGATCGAGTGTAGAATTCAAGGTTTCAGACGAGAGCATGGCGCCATCCATACCGCTCATATGTCAGGCAATTTCTGTTTTCTTAAGCTTTCATACGAGCCCTTAACTTTTTCAGTACATTTACGTGAACAAAGTTATCACTTTTCAAACAGTGTATACATTTCTTGCGACATTGTATCTCCGGCGACCTTCCCATGGTCGATAACAAATATTTTTTAGCGAAAAGATACGCTATTTCTCTTGGATATTTTCAATATGGGGGCAAGAACCATGATGAGCAATTAAAGGCAGGGTTGGAAGAAAGTGAGATTTTGTTTCAAAACCTCTTTTTGATCTGATGTCCGTCTGTTGTTTTGTCGCAGTCTATTGCTAGTGTTCCAGCTGGTTTTATTGAATTCTGATTTATGTTTGGTTGCTTATATTAGACTAGTGTTTTGCCTAGTTTCAGTGCTTTTTCTTTTTGTTTTTCGTTCATTCGTGCAATATTCTGTCCAACTTATTTGCTTTTCCGTGTGACGTGAGCACGTCTTCGGCTAGTAATAAATAGATAAATGACGCGGAACCTCAAGCTATGCGATAACCCCGTCTACTCGTGTAGAGCTCAACAAGGACAAGGCGCTAGCAGCTCTGCATTCACGATCAGTCTCCCGCTGCTGGTAGACTTCGGGATTCAGTTGTTGCAGGTGCAGAGATACAATTAGGTGCTCACTGGTCGGCCTAGTGATTGTCGGGATCTCTCAAATTGCTTCGTCACAAAAAAGGGATCTCCTGGCAAAATCATCAGTGATGGGTAATGTCCTCCACCTGCAAGATAAGCGTCAAGCAAAGGGTTTGAATCCGAGGAGTACTATCGGGCGTCAACTCGTTACTTATTGCACATTCCATTGTTCGTGACCGCGTTGTTTGCAAGATTGGAAAGAATGCAGGCCATTCTTCGGCTCTCCAAGGTAAACATCGTTAAAACGAGAGCAGAATGCACGAGAAGACCTCGTTTTCTTCGTTATCCCAACCAATTCAGTGCAACGAGGCTTTTGGAGTGAGGGAGGGGGGACGATGGCGGAAGGCACATCGTCGCTCACTCCATTTGCACTGCTCACGTTCCACTCCAGGTAGGAAAGTTGGTTCGCTTGTTGGAGATATCGTGTTCGCAGTATCTTGCGTCCGACGCCTGCATTTTGGCTTTTCTATCCACATGACTGACCAACTACTACCATTCACTAGGGGGATTAAGACATCGTGCTCCGAATCGAACACATGCCGACACTTTCGTACGGAGACAGACATACTGCTCCACAACTGTCTCGAAGCAAGCTAGAGAATTCGAGGCTGGAATGCACTCAATGTACTCTGCCAACTGACGCCTTGAGCTTATCGTGAGCATGGGGAAGACAAAGCATAAAGGATAAATGCCTGCACTCTTTTCCCCTTTTTCTGGGACGCCAAGGACTCTTCCTCTGTGTTCTAAAATGAAGGCACTTTGAACGAATGCTTGCCATATGCTGTGCGTCCCAAAAGAATGTCAATACGATGTGAGACCCATACTAGAATACGGCGCCACTGTATTTAGCCCTACGTGTAAAAGAGAGGTTCCTAGGCTAGAAGCCGTTCAAAACAGTTTCAAAAGAAAATTGTGAACAATAGTGCATGGATACGATTACACCAGGATTCCTTCGGTTACTATAAGAAATAAAGTATACAACCTACGTACACTTGTGCACCGTAGGAGGAAGTATGATCTTGTCGTGGTTTATAAGATGGTAACTGGCATGTTAGGCATTTCAGTCCAAGAGTTCTATTCCGTTTCTTCTTCTAACACGAGAGGTGGCCAGTGGAAGATCAGAATCCGAAGAGCAAAATGTAATGTAAGACTAGGTTTGTTTACTAATCGAGCAGGAACCGAGTTTTTGAAGCTTTCAAGGAAAAACGTTTTACCTCGCTTCTTGACAGCACAAAAAACTCGTTGACAGGTATCCCCAGGACGCTTCTTCTTTCTATCCGTTTGATGACTTCAAATTGTTTTGTTCATTGTTGCTTTACTTGCTGTTTGTTAACCGTATTTGAATTGTTATCTGCGTGGTTCTCCACCTACGAAAATAAATAAATAAATAAATAAATAAATAAATAAATAAATAAATAAATAAATATTACTATTGAAGTGAACATAAATGCATTGCTTCCTTAGCAACAGCAAAACTCCATATCGAGCAGGAAAGCGGAAAGAGGGACTTTTGAATTGGTTGTTTTTTTGGTTTTATCGAGTCTAGAATTTGAAGCTTTGAACTGTTCCACTGCATAGTCCTCGCCGTTCCTATGGTATGAAATTTCTTGTTTTCAACGTTTCCATGAGAGCTTAAATTTCTCAGCATCTTCTCTGATATCAAAATTATGACTTTTCAAACAGTGCTTTAAATTTTTGAAGCTTCCTGTACAATGAATATCGGTGGTCAACTATTGGAAAGATCCTTCTCATATCGTTCGCAGACTATTTGAAATCGAAAGCTCGACAGGAGGTGCAGAACTTCCGTCTACTGCTGACTCATCCACGTGCACCTGTCTATGAAGTGTATGAACGCATAAGCTTCCCATTTTTGAAGGACGGCCACTGTCAGCACATCATATTCTCGCAAAAATACGACTTGGAATTTGGAGCAGATGTACGTGTAAATTCTACAAAAGCTACTAAGCACTGCCATAGCTCGAAGCAGTAGCGCCTGCTCTTAGTCAGTTCTAATGCTGTGCTCTCCTCCTCAAAGAACATAAAGATGCTACGCATCCATAATGGCAGGGCGTGGGAGGCAAGGATAGTGAACGTCAGACTTAATGAAGATGTGCGCGCTGGACCTCTTTCCTTAATGAAAGACCAACTCATCGTTTCTTTGTCAATGCAGCGGTCCGAACGCCGAAAGTGCTTTGCACAGAATGGTGTAGTTCAAGTTTTAAGAAGGGTGTAGTTAGCAAACCAAGTTCTTTTCAAAACCACTTCATGGCATATGCTATGAAATGAAATCCCTTAGCTAGCCTGCCAAAGTTTTCAACAATGCTTCTGTCCAACCCTTAAATGTTTAAATTGCGCCTCTTTCATAAGGATGCTACTTTTAGTCGCCACATGGTAAAATCGCAAATCTAGTCGGCAAGAACCAGATGCTAGTAAGATGTGACTCCTAGTGTGTGCTGTACCGTAAACATACCATCCCTGAGCACTGTCTGAATAGGCTGAAAACTGCTTGTGGCTACGGTTTTTGGCTAGAGAGCGTCCCTCGATGCGAAAGATGCATGCGATATATGCTTACCTTTGTATGCCCATCTGCTGCGGGCCATTTCTTACTGATATTGGTAGCCGTTATTCACAATATCTTTCTTACATCAGCTGTGAAACACGTGTATCCCAAGCGCATGAAGGCAAACATACGCCGACACTTAATACGCCTTTATGTGCCTCCTTCTCTGATACGCTGCAGGCCGGCTTAAGTAAATTCTTCCTAGACTACCGCTTCTGATGGCCTTTAGTTACCGAGAATGTGAATGCAACATCACTTCTGAGATAAAAATAGGAACAACTACAAACCGTGCTCCAGTTGCATCCAGCACAATGCGTTTTTCCACTTACCTTCTGACAATCACCGTCATAAAGAAACGCGAGAGCTTAAAGGACAGGTTTCCTGAATTATTTTGATTCGTACTAAAAGATTCACAAATGCATTCGAAATGCCCCTATAGCGGACACCTCTTACACTCCACTGAGTAATAGTGGACATTGTTCTTAATATGCTTTGCCACAGCAACAGTGTATCGATCATCTTCATAGTCAAACGAAGACAACAACCAGCCTAAACCCTTTTGTTATGCGGAGGGCAGAGGAGGTGAAGAGGACGGAGAAGCTCCCGCAAAGCGTACACAACTGGGAAGTACAACGGACCGGAAAGGGAGAAAGATGTTGGCTCGTCTGATTTGAAGAGGTGAAGCTTGGCCTCATTGAACCCTGTAATCACTATGTGAAGCCTTTTACCACAATTGAACGAGCTAGTTGAGGGAACCGTGTTCGACATTGCCGAAGCCAGAGCAGCAGCCGAGCACTGACGCAAATGATCGTTTGAAGCTCTTAGAGCCGGTGTCTCAAGGGAGATGTAAATCCAATTCATCGCGCAGCTACGACAAAAAGCTTCCATGGTTTACTTTACTGACGAGACTCTCTGCAACCCATCTAATGACTAGTGGCTCGCCCACTAGCCATTAATGCCTGTTTGTCGATGGATGAACCGTCTCCTCTTCTCGCCGCACGGCTTCCGCAACGTTTCCGTCCCTTTCATTCCCGCTATTTTGTGATAGTTCTTCTTGCAATTTAAGTGCATCGACGTTGATCCACGCTGAGCTAACGAGCCTAGTCCATTCGTGCTGCGATGATGTTAGAATTCTCCCTCGAGGAAGGATGATGACCCTCGTGATCCATTCCAGCGTTACCTTTGTTGACAGACTTTTTTGACTGCTTGAAATGACACTTTGTGTGTGTACTATTTCGCGTTTTGTCCTCAACACTTATTCCTCTAAAAAACAAAAATGAGAATTTCTTCTCGCCGGAACTGCAAGTTCCAATTTCATTTTGTTTCCACTTGTTGCACGTCTGAGAACAACGTTCTAGCACCAAATGTCTTCGTTTCTGACGTCGTATCAGTGTCAGCCTCCGCCTCCGTCTCGGGTGGAGCAGAACCGTCTAATAGGCTTGCTTGGTGGCGTGGGATGATCTCTAGCCTCGCCGAAGGTTCCGAAAGCAGCCGATGCGAATCTTTGCATCTTAATCAGCTCGTCATTCATGTCGTGCCGCACGTCTACCGAACAGCAACTGAAAGCAAAAGGACCTCTTGTTGTGCAATCATGCTCAAGTCCTTTTCTGTTGTGGTAGACGTTCTCCTCGAACTGCATTCCTCCATCCTATTCGTGATGTTCAAAGGTAAAACTCGAGATGACCATGATAACCACGAAATAATCAGAGAGGAATCTTCCACTGACGCGTATTGCACCTTCGCTCTTGGAGTATCTCCGCTATCCACTGCACTATGTACCTCGGCTAACAGCTTCAACCTTGTCGCACCCCATTCCCAATGGGAACGGTTAGTGGCGAGGAACAGCTGAACAGTCGTCTTGCAGACGGCAAATGCTCTCACATAGGACGAGTTGACCCCTTGGTCGAAGACCCTTGTCGGAGCCGTCTTCGTTTTTTCGGAAAAATACAAGTTTCTCCAATTTTTCATTAATGCAATTCGTGTTCTTCCGTGCATCTATTAGCATTTTTTGATATAAGTTGGGAACGCTTGATGACGGAGATTTGGTAGAGTGGGAGGGAAGTCAACTATTTCAGGTCCATATGCAGTTTCCACTTGATTTATGAGGATGTCCCAAAAAATAGCAACGAATTTCATTCAAATTAAAGTATCTCGTTTGCAAACCTGTTTCCTAGCTCGAATAAAACCTATTTGCAGCTTCATATCCCTTCCTATAGAGTGCTGAGGGATTTGTTTACGACAGGTAAAATCCTAGACCTCTGAAGTCTGTGAAATTGTTAGTTAACCGAACGGCTGAGAAATGGCGCCCTGCAGCTGCACAAAATGAGGACGAAGTCGTCCTTACACTTTTGTAGTGCAGTTCTGCTGCTCGGGCAGCACATGGGTGTTACATCTATGAAGCCCTTACACCCCATTACTCCTAAGGAGATCCATTGGTTGTGCATGGATTTGTGAAGGCACGTTTGTTGCTCTAGTTTGTCAGGTGGTCTTCCTTATTTTATCCCCATTGCTTGACGTGTAAATCGCCGATATTGGGAAACCTTCTAGGACGTAGCTGTAGTCGAAGGCACTGATTTTCTTTGTGATATGAAAGCAGCTCTACCTTCAAAAAAGCATTTGATGAGGATTGATCCTTTCCAATTGGAAAGAAACGCACTACGCTTAACTTGCCGCGTCTGTTGGGTTCGCATAATGTTAGCCATATGGTGTCGTAAGCTATCAATGGTAAGCTATCAGTTTCGACATTTCCATTCCGCCATTCTATTACGTCTCAGCTTTTTATTTTCTGCCGTCTTAAATCCTCTCTATGTTGGACATACATTAAGGCCACTCCTCCATATGCCAGGCATTCCTCCAGATTCCCTTTTGCTTCCTTTGCTTTAGCAGTTAAAGATACACCTGCTTCACACAAGTACAATCTCAGCGTTCGAAAAGACAACTACTGATGTTAACTTTCCTTCCTAACAAATCTGTTTTTGTCTTGTGGCCGTGAGATTAGATTGTTGGGGGCAGGAAATACCTCTCCACTTCTCGTCCCTAGCACAATCCCCTTCTCGTTGTCTTTCTGTGACGAAACTCATCAACATTGTCTCCTGAATCTAGATGGGCTTGTTCTGCTTTATGAAAGGACGATAGTCGTGTCCGGCTAATTTCTCACTAAGTCTTTTCACTAAGTCTCAAATGGCTGGTAACAGTGGTTCTCATGTAACATGTCATTGTGATGAAGTAGGGTGGATTAGGCTAACTAAGAACTTGTCAGAACGATTTTTTTCTGATGATGGGAAAGGTCTTTTCTGGTCCAGGGTGAGGTCTGTCTTTAATGTGCAGGAACGAAGGCATTCAATGTGTGTGTTGCGATGCTGCGATTCAGTGCCTCGCCCGCGTGTTCCTGCTTTCTCCATCTTTTTTGACAATTGAAGAACAGATTATTTCAGCAGTTTTTCTCGTCTGTCAGTGCTCAATGTTGTTTAACCTTATGTTGTTATCCAAAGGACGGTAAGACTGTGCTGCATCTTCACGACGGTCACCTGCACATGCGGTCTAGGCCTTTTCATTTGTTCTTGCGACTGTAGAGCCAGTTTTGAACACATAGGTGAAGACATCGTGAATCGTCGTTTGTCTGAAAAAAAAACTTGAAAATTAGGGCAATTTAAGCATTTTTGAACGTCGCACGAAATTTGTTTGAGGTGTTCTGCAAGCGGTATATCACGTACATACTTCTAGCACAGTATGGCATAATCCATCATTATTATTGGACCAATCTAGTAGGTCACATAATTAAGACGTCCTTGTCTTCAGAGAGAAAGAGAGAGGGAGAGAGAGAGAGAGAGAGCACGACGGATCGGTTTTCGATTCGAAAATTGAAGTGTCTGTGTTCCTCGGTCCGCCAAATTGACAACCTCTGAATGTCTGCTCACCTCAGAGGGACACCTGTGGAATAATTACAATGCGGTTGTATCGGTTTAAAATTATTCTTGAAGTTGCTTCTTTTTTGTGTTGGATACGTTGGTTTTTTTTTCAAAACGCTTCGATGTTCTTTTGTAGCTATCGAAATATCGCTTCTATAGGAAAGGCTTGCAAAAGCAAAAGGATCGCATACGACGGCATTTTGTCGCCACGAAAAAAAAAAAGTTTAGCCGATCTCTGTTCTTTGTTACTTTTCACACATATTATTACTTCTGAAGAGGTCATTATGTCTTTAGAATAGCTGGGGGCATCTTGAAAAATCAAGGTCTCTTCGCTCAGCCTACATGCTGCAAGGCCTTCGAATCGGACGCCATCGGTTCATAAGTGTGTTTTTCGTTTCCACTTTCCTCAAGGATAGAGTTTGAGTTTTGTAGAATGGAGTTTGCTGTGAAGGTTCTGCGTGTGTATTTTCGAAAAATAGTTGCTTCGGTTCAAATTTTTCTCAAAAATGCTGAGCGACAGATGCAATATCTTTTTATGTTCGTCTTTATCATATGTTGGAGCGCAGGTGCAGAATTTATCATGCTCGTAAGATCGGCAAGAAGAAAAAAAACTTGCATGGAACTTAAATTCCTGAAAACTAAGCCGTTCCACCATCAAGAACAGCCACAGCCGAGATCTCTCACGTTCCAGTTTGTCAACAGAACAGAAACGTCATCTTCGGAAACCACCACTACTTTAAGGGCAGCAGCTCAAAAGTGCAGCAGTCTGCATATAGGGAGCTCAGTTCGGTAATGAGGTCCCCATCTCGCAGCAACCAATCCTGCGTTTTTCGCTCAATTGGTCCCAGTTCTGAAGATGTGCATTCAGAACGAGTTCAGCATGTGGCATAAGTCGGTCATAAAAGTAAAGTTATGGGGTGTGCTGGTAGTTATCGTCGCCTTTTTGCAGCATCAGTTTTGCCAAGGCTCTCCACTTAAATTCAAATATTCCTTTAAAAGGTACCAAGAGATTTGTGGAAAACTGAGAGATTAAATAGGAAGCTTTCTGGAAGTGCTCGTTGCCATCCAATTGGACCCAACTCTCTCCAGCACGCGGCAATGGCGAAAACATCTGGCGACGAGGTGGGCGATTGCTGGATAACCATTTGACCCGCTTCTCAACACTCGCATGCGATGAGAATGAAAATTCTTTTCCGGCTGCGTTGATTTTTTATGCTGTGCCTCCCTCATATTTTCAGCCGAAGTACATTAGAAAGAATGATAGTGGCCGCAGCCATTCAGCCAAATCTCGCCTTAAGAATGCGTAGTAGGAAGCGATTCGAAAGACTACGCAGGTACCGGCGGTTTTTGTGCTCCCAATCCTGTTATTCCTTAGCTCGGCTCGACCTCTCACTCGAGCTTCAGTTATAGTAAAATCTGTCTCACGTTTCATGGTGCAAATGTGTCCATTTATCACCAGAAAAAGGCTGCGAACGTTCCATTTTTAACATCAATAGCTCTCATTCTACAGGACTTAACAAACTTTATTCTCCTAGAGCAGCGATGCGTTGGGCTTGTCAAATACTGGGACAGTGCATGATGGTTTCTAATCTTTGCAATTTTTCCATCAATCAGGAATACTTGGCCTGTCTTCATTGTAGCCATGGGGTGTATGGATGGACGTGCTCCAGCTCGTGGCAGCGTCTGATAACCTCTGCAATGAAACACATCTAGTCGCATCCCGAAGAATTCGCTCACTTTCGACCTTAAGTAGCACATAAAAGCACTTCCTTCTAACAACAAGATGACTCTATAGAGGCCGGAAAACGTGGTCCAAACTGCAAAGCGCGGCGGTTGGAAACCGTAAGCCATTAAAATGATTGTACAACAGCTTATGTCCAAAGGTGTGTGGTACTGAGTGGAAGAAAAGCGCAGCCTCCAACCCCTTCGCATTTTTCCTTGGAAAGCAGCTGAGCGCGTCGAAAGTTGTTTTGCGCAAGTTTTCGCAGTAACTTATGGACGCTAATTCAGTAATTCCTAGCAAGCTATTTTTCTCAAAAAATTCTGAAGAAAAAAAACCGCCAGCAGCGCAGTCAAGCTCTCACGGAATAAACATTTTGTCTCCTATGTACAGCCGAAAGAACAAGAAAGTGACACGTTCATCGCTCTTTTGGGGGTCGTTTGACTCGCATGCAGTTGCTGGGAACTTCTTCTGATCTGAGCGGAAGGGAGGGATTCACCGAAGGAAAAAATGTGTCTATTAAGAAGGGTGCAGGTGGTAAAAAATGCATGAAAGGAAGCCTATCTCTACTCAAGGGAATGGATCTGGCTTATGGTCGTGGAATGACTAGGACCTGCTCCGTGATGTAGAGTGCGGCTTCGTGATTTTCGCTCACTGCATTTTTCAACTCGTTGCGCCAATTTAATAAATAAATAGACAAAGAATTCTGCTCGCTTTCCGTGAGTTCCCCAAACCCCGATGTCGAGTTATGGAACTTTATGATTTGAATCTCCGAAACGCAGAAATGAGCCGAAATTTTATTTATTTATTTATTACTGCACCTTAAGTGCGCACAAAAACAGAGTAAAACAACAAGGCAAACTTGCACAAATGCAGTTAACACACATGGAGAACACAAAAAAAGTATCGCTATGCACTGCAAACTAGTATTTTGTATACTTTACAGCCATCAGAAGCTCAAATACAAGTAGCCAGAAACAATGCATGAACAAAAAATTATAATAATAATAATAATAAGATTATTATTCCACGGATCTCCCTCGATAGAGAGCCTTCGGGCTCTCTTGTTAAGAGGGATCTCGGGCCGCTTGTCGCAGGGCCACGTGGCGCGTCCCCGGGTGGTGGATAGGGGAATTAAACGCGAACCAAATGCGACCGTGTACTGCCCAGAGACGCAGGTGGGATGCAGAGGATGGACTCCTTGCTCCTGCTGTGTCAGGTCGATGCGTTCCTTGTGCGTGGGAGCGGCATGTTCGTGCACAGTGTGCGTGGATGTGTCCGTGACTGCGCGGATTGTAACTGTGTCGGCTCGGCCAAAAGCTTGCACTCGGTAGACTGGGAGTACATGTAAGGCGATTCGAGGCCGCCTTAAGTCTCGCCCCGTCCCTTCGGGCAGTCTGGCTGGCTGCCCGGAGTACCCCGCCCGCACGACAGAGCCTGACTAGCTACCCGTGTTGTATTCCAGTCAAACACAGCAGCACTAAAGGGCCTCATTCCCCTGACCCCGAAAGAGCCCCCATTTCTGCAGCGATGGGAAGGACGAGTACGGAGAGGCTGCTAAAATCTCAGGGCCTAACCAGGCTGCGCAAACTGAGAAGGACTAGGATGACGATCTGTACTTACAACGCCCGCACGCTTGCGTCGGAAGCATCCGTCGAGGACATGATGATGCAAGCCAGGAAGATCAAGTACGACGTCATCGGACTGACCGAGACGAGAAGACACCATCCCCTACACGCCGCCTACGTCTCCGGAGAAGAACTGTTCCTCGGAACATGCGACAGCAGGGGAGTAGGCGGCATTGGTGTCCTCGTCAACACGCACTTGGCCATGAACATCGATTCGTACGAGTCTCTGACAACCCGAATCGGACGTCTGCGACTGAAGCGATGTGGCTCCGTGCCAGCCTTGACTGTGTTCGTCGCGTATGCCCCAACATCCGACTACGACGACGAAGACGTCGAGGCCTTCTACGTGGAGCTGGAGAAGTTCTATAAGGAAGATCACACCTTCTACAAGGTGATCGTCGGCGACTTCAACGCCAAGATCGGGCCACGAAGGTCGCCGGAAGAACTTCACATCGGAACCCACGGTTTGGAGTGGAACGAGCAAGGTGAAAGGCTATCTGAGTTTATCATGTCGACCAAGACCATCCATGGAAACTCGCAGTTCCAGAAGCCTCCCTCCCTACGATGGACCTGGGAATCCCCCGGTGGCCAGTTCCACAACGAGATCGACCACATCATCTTCAATCGCAAGTATTGCCTGACCGATGTCTCCGTTGTCCCCAAGTTCTACACGGGATCGGACCACCGCCTCCTTCGCGCGAGGTTCCGCTTTTCGCGTCAAGGAGAGAAGGCCGCGAAGTTCAAGAAGAGGAGTCCCAGAACGACCATCAACTGGGATCTCTACACCTCTCTTGTCGGCCTTTGGGAAGACGCCGTCATGGACAACGTCGACGAGGAATACGATCGCTTCGTGCACCATCTCCACGATAGTGCTAAGGGAGCCGAGAGCTTGAAGACCACCAAGAGACGCCTGTCTCCGGAAACTCTCGAGCTGATACGCCAGCGTGGAGCAGCACGAGCGTCAGGCAACTATCAACTGACGTCCGAGCTTGCAAAGCTATGCAGAGCGGCGATAAAGGAAGATCTGAAGGAGAGAAGGGCGGAAGTGTTGGCCGAAGCAGCAGAGGCAGGGCTGAGCATCCGCAATGCCCGCCGGAACTTCGCCAACTTCAAGACCAAGATGACCGCTCTCCGACGTCCTGACGGAACCGTCACCTCTTCCAGAAGGACCATTGAGAAAGTCATCCACGACTTCTACTCCGATCTCTTCGATAGCCACGTCCACCTGCCCCCATGCCATCTTCCATGGATACTTCGTTCCCTCTGTTCTCCCTTCCGAGATCCGACACGCCATCTCGTCGGTGAAGAAACGTACAGCACCCGGTCCTGACAGGATTAGAGCTGAACACCTGAAGAACCTCCCGCCAGCGCTCATCAACACCTTGGCGCGGCTCTTCACACGCTACCTGTCCGAATGCAAGGTTCCATCTCAGTGGAAGACCAGCAAGACCGTCTTGCTGTACAAGAAGGGAGACTTGCACGACATTGGCAACTATCGCCCGATCTGCCTGTTGTCCGTAGTCTACAAGCTGTTCACTCGAGTCATCCTGAATAGGATTAGTAGAACGCTGGACGAAGGACAGCCATGCGAACAAGCAGGATTTCGGAGAGGATTCAGCACGATCGACCACATACACACCATTACGAAGCTCATCGAAGTGTCGCGAGAGTATAAGCTGCCGCTGTGCCTTACGTTCATTGACCTGAAGAAGGTATTCGACTCCGTCGAGACTGAAGCGGTCATGGAAGCCCTGCTCACCCAGGGCGTTCCTACTCAGTACATCAGAGTCCTTCGAGAGTTGTACAGTGGATTCACGACCAAGATCTCACCATTCTACAACGACGTCGTCATTGACGTGAAGAGAGGGGTTCGACAAGGGGATACCATATCCCCGAAGCTCTTCAGCGCCACCCTCGAAAACGTCATGCGCGAACTAGAATGGGAAGACATGGGAGTGAAGGTCGACGGCCAGCAACTGCACCATCTTCGCTTCGCTGACGACATCGTGCTCATAACCCCGAGCATCAGTCAGGCGGAACGAATGCTGGCCGACTTCGATCGTGTATGTGGAAGCGTTGGACTGCAGCTGAATCTTACGAAGACGACGTTCATGAGGAACGGACGAGTTTCTGATGCCCCATTCTCGCTCAACGGAACGAACATCTCCGAATGCTCCAGCTACGTGTATCTGGGTCGCAAAGTCAATATGGCCAACGATCTAGCGCCCTCCGTGCCCACCTATTCGACTCCACGTTCTTTCTGCCCTAACATACGCCTCAGAGACCTGGGCTATACGAAAGCAGGATGAACACGCGATCAGCGTCGCGCAGCGTGGAATCGAGAGGACGATGCTCGGAGTGACACGACTCACGCAAGTGAGAGAAGGCCTCCGGAGTTCCGAGCTTCGCCGACGTTCGAAGATCAGAGACGCTGTCGCATGGGCCAAGTCGTCGAAAATTAGGTGGGCCGGCCACGTAATGCGATTCGCAGACACCCGCTGGACGAGAGCCGTCACAGATTGGATTCCGCGGGATGTCAAGAGAACACCAGGACGCCCACCAACGCGTTGGTCGGACCTCTTCGTGAAAGTCCTGAACGACCGATATGACGCTCTTCGTGTCCCTCGAGCGAGGAGGATCCATTGGACTACTCTGGCACGCGACAGGGACGAATGGAGACGCTGCTGGCGCCCGCTCGAGCAAGTCGATGATCAACGGGAGGACAGGTGATACAGGTGATACAGGTAAATTGATACTAATCTAATTTTAAAGAATTAATTTGATTGTAGTAGAAGGGTGCAGAGGTCAGATAGACAACCAGTATAGCTATGGTGTGATTCCGATTGTATGAGTGAATCACTTTCGAGCAGCCAAAAAGATGGAAGCACCTAGGAGTCCGGTCTTAATTCCGGTCATACCTAGGAGGGCCACAGCCACATTACGCTTCCATTCGATGCCGCTTCCATAGGAACTGCGTTAACCTAACCGACTTGCAATAAAACATTTATTTATTTATTTATTTATTTATTTATTTATTTATTTATTTATTTGCACCATAACTGTGCGCACAGACAACTATATGGACACAGTATACTTAGAAAAAAACAATGTGAGAAACAAAACGAAATGAAAACCTCAACAACAAAACTATAAGCTCAGCACGATATTGAAGACCGTGGGCGAGACATCTGCTTAACAACTCAATTATGGTTTAACGAAACAGTACTGAACTGGCTGGAACAGAGGGAAACAGTGGGAAACTGAATGAAGAGGAGCAGTGTCCCGCCTACACTGCAAGTCGCCTGAGGATAACGACTCCGGATACCAACTTAGTAGGTCGACTTCATTAGTTCCCACGTAACTGCTGCTTGTGGGAACGCGTGAAATAAAAGAGTGAGGAATTTCTGAGAGGGAAAACGGAACAAAGAAAAACGTAGGAAAAACTATAAAAGCTAAGCGAAGGTCATAATTTAGTAAAGAAAAACATAACAGTAAAACAGAAGCAGGAGTTAATATAGAACTGGAACAAAGACAACAAAATTATAAATTCGGTGAAATAGAGAACCAAACGCTGCCTCTAGGTGATGTCAACAATGTGTAGTGTTGCAAGCAAATCAATTTTCTTCAATCTCTTTTTAAAAATATCCACATTTGGTGCTTCTAAGAGACTAGGAGGCAACATCTGTAACCAACGAGCACCACGAAAGAAAAGGGAGTTGAAGATTTTTTCACGGTTCTTTCTCTTTATTTTGGGACAATGGAATCTATAGATGTTTCGATGACCCATCGTTGGCAGGAATGTCCAATACCTGCTAGCTCTGAGCCGGGATTCCCCTTTCAGAACTTTAAAGCACAAAACTAAGTCATTGAAAATGCGTCTATAAAGAAGGCTTTTAAGGTTAAAAAGCCTGAGCCTCTCTTGATAATTCGGCAATTCTCTAAAATCAGTCGTGTAGGATACACACATATAAAACAAAATTTTTGTGAATGTCTTCTGAACGCTCTCAATTTTGGCTTGAAACTTCTTTGTGAAAGGACTCCAAACCTGTGAACAATACTCAACTATTGGAGTAACATAAGACTTATATAAACTAATTAATATGGTTCTATCATTACATTTAATATTTCTATAAATTAGAAAAAGAATGGAAAACGCTTTTCGTACAATAGCATCAATATGGTTTGCAAAACTTAGCTTATAATCAAGAAAAACTCCAAGGTCTCGAGTATCATATACAGAACGGATTTCATAATTGTTGACTTTGTAGCTCATACAAGGCTGATTCCCAAGGTGGAGAGTAAAACTTTTGGAGAGATTTACAGGTATTTTCCAAGTGTTAGCCCAGTCCACCATTGAATTGATAGACTGAGATAAGGCTTGGTGTACATGCGTCGTATTGTCATTATTGTAGGCCCCATAAATTTTTATATCGTCAGCATACATCTGCACCTTCACAACAGGATCAGTACCTAAGCTCGCAGGAAGATCGCTGGTGTACACCAGAAACAAAACCGGCGACAGTACACCTCCTTGAGGTACTCCACTGCACCAAGCATAGCTTCTCGAGAAAGAGTTACCAACTTTAACACGCATAAACCTTCTAGATAAACAGGAACGCATCCAATTCAGGAGAGACGCTCCAATTCCAAGTTGGTATAGTTTATTAAGAAGTTTTTCATGGTCTACCTTATCAAAAGCTTTTGTCAAATCGAAATAAATAACATCAACTGAATTTCCATTATTTAGTGCAAGGTACCAATCAAAAAGACTGTCTGAAAGCTGAGTAGTGGTAGAAGCACTGACACAAAACCATGCTGCTGGTACGGAATCATTTTGTTTCTAGATAGGATATGTAGTATTTTATCTCGAATAATGCTTTCCAACACTTTTATCGGAGTCGGTGTCATGCTTATAGGACGGTAGGAAGAAACTAACTCTGGATTTGTATTTTTTGGAATTGCAGTAATAATTGATTGTTTCCAGATTTCGGGTACTTCACTGTAAAATAGAGAAATGTTGAAAATTATGGACAAAGGTTTAGACAGAGAAAATGCACATTTTTTGTAAACTATTTGTGGGATTCCGTCAAAAGTTGCGCTGGAAGAACATCTAAGTTTCTCCATTACATTTAAAACTTCCCTTACCTGAACCACAAATTCACATCCACCGTCAGTTCCCAGCTCAGCTGCGCCTGCATTAGTATCAACATTGCTTGGATCACATACAGCATTTCCTGGTCTGGAAGTAAAAACGGACGCAAAAAACTTTGCTAGCGCTTCCGCCTTTTGGAAATCGTTCCTGTAGAGAGTTCCATCGCCGTCTCTCAGAGTAGGAAGCTCTGAGTGTGATTTTAGCTTTGAGCGCATTAACGAAAATAGCGCTTTTCTGTTGCGACTTCTCGAAGCAATCTTTTCTTTGTAGGCTAAAAACCTTCTTAATTGGTGATCCAGCTCCCTACATATTTTCTTGTAGTGAGGATGAAAGAGTGGATCTGGTAACAATCTGAAAAGGCGTTCTTTTTGTGCTATAAGATTTAAAATATGTTTGGGGAACCACTGAACTGGAGCTTTTAACGAATCAAATGGTACATGAGTGGATAAACCACGATAGACCACACGACAAAATTTTTTATACAGGTCATCAACGCTTTGATATCCTTGAAAAACTGCCCACCAATCTATGCTTCTAAAGTAATTGTCCAAACCAGAATAATCTGCTCTGCCAAAATTTGGGAGGGGTAACGCACGATGGTCAACTGATGGAAGAGGGGCATCAAACGCTACAATGTATGGTCAGATGAGGCGAAGGGGGAAGAATTTCAACATTCTTCACATTTGGCGTTGATGTAAGAACTATGTCAAGAACTGAATTACCACGAGTCGGTTCTCTTACTTGTTGCGTCAGCTCAAAGCATTGAAAGAACTCAACAAATTTCACATTATGCTGACTAGTAGGCCTACTTTGCTGCATCCAATCTATATCAAGGTTGAAGTCTCCAAGCACTATCAAGTGGTCATTCGATAGACAAAATTGAAGCATTGAGTCTATAAGTGAATCATCTTCATTTGCATTTGTATTGGGCGGGCGGTATACTAGAAGTATTCTAAACGCTGTCATATGTGTCGTATCGAAAGCGTCGAGACGAAGTATGTCAGACTTGAGACAGGGAGGTGTAGCAACCGCAATCAGAGTAATCATGTTTTTCGCCAGGCAGCAGATGCCACCTCCTCTGCGGTCTACGCGGTCATTTCGAAATAACTTGTAGGGGTAGCTGCTAACAACTTCAGAATTCGATATTTTAGGAGAAAGCCATGTCTCGGTTATGAATAGCAAATCAGGTTGGTATGTACTCAAAGAGGTGGAGGTGATGTAGCTTGTTAACGAGGCTACGTGAATTGAAAAGAATATAGAGACATTGTCTGAATATAGAGACTTTTCCAAATTGAGCATATGAAAACAATATAACTATGTGATTAAAGTGTAAAGTATCACGGATTCCTCAGGCTTCTCCGTACTTCAGCTTCTGACAGCCGCTATCATCAGGGGAAAACAAAAAAGAAGGCAGGCATAGTGACTCAGTAAAGAATGTTAAGAAAAAAAAGAAGACAAGCCTTCAATTCTTGAGCAACATATCACTCAGATGGGATGTATCTTGAATAAGAAATTTTGACGACTTTTTCTCGGAAACGGCATTTAAGCATTATGAAGTGCAAATCATGCACGATTAGAAAAAAGGCTCATCGAAAATTTTCATTTAGAGCTAGTCTTCTAGAACCGCTGTAAGCTTCAATGTCACTCTTTAAGGATCAATTTTGGCATTAGTTGATCTGTGCCTGCAATAATTCATAGAGAAATCTAACAGTAAGGTTATTAGATAATAGGACACTGCTGAGAATATGTGGACAGGCTATTGTAAATGTGCCTTGGATCTTCTAGATTAAGTGTTATACCGCTCCGAGCGGCAAGTGCAATGAAACAACGTCATACCAAACCATACAAAATTCTTGAATTTGGAGTTTGTAGTTCATCCTGCTTCTGTATTATCTTCAAACTGCTAACGGATCGGCATTTTTACCAAACTCCTTGAAGATTTCGGAGAATAAATCTCTTACATGAGCGAATTCGAAAATATATCCTATTAGTTTGCGAACTCTAGCTGCTAATTCGTTATCAAGTTAACAATTTTGACCGCTGTTCTTCTTTGGCTGTGCGAGGATACGCTTGATGTAACAGAGTTTTAACAAGATAAAGTGGACAACAAATCGAGAACAGCCGAAACTTTCGCTTCAACCTAATTGTTCGCTCGTAGAACGGAACAAAAATTTCCGCAGCTTCCAATGCTTAATGCTTTTCAAACGATCACTACTTCTTTCAATTTCAAAGCTACCAATTTTATTTTTGCGAAATACTGTTTCTATATAGTCGTGCATGTCAGAGTTCATGTAGTCGGAGTAAAACTATCAGGAAGCTAACAATGAATCCGGGGATTTCGAAGACGAAACGCTGACGAAATCTGCAAGGGGAATGCTCAATGTTCGGGTCTCTGTCGCTACGATTGTAAATCACGATTTTAGTCAGATTCCCTAACCTATAGGATTTCTAAAATCAAGGAATGACTGGATATCATTGATGTTGCACCGCTTGATTTATAGGATGATTGTACTTTCGTATCACACATTTTCGTTGTTGTTTTAGCGCTAGGCTTTCGTCTATGCCTTAATAAATAAATAAATAATGTGTTTGATGGTATGTTACTCGACCGTAATTCAGAATTCCTCCAGCATCTTCAGCGCTGATCCACTAGTGTGTTCGCTGGATTCGTCTGAAACTATTTGGTTTTACTTTTATAGTACCTCTTCACCACAAGGCTTTTAGATGGATTTATTTGCTGGCCTGAGGTTTCGATCCTGCATTGTAAATCTGAAGACGTCGAGAAGGTCGAAACGTCAGGAGATAATCTGATATCATTAGCAGTGTTTTTCAAACTATACTCGCAGCAGATTGGCAAGCAGTAGAAACTTTATTTCAAGAGTAGTCTATGTAGAAGTTTTGTGATGGCTGAAAGAGGCCGGTTCTTTAAGAAATTTTTCGACAAAGCTTTCGTCTTTTTTGCGAATCACACGCGGTTTACAAAATGTCAATACCTGTTTGAAAAGTTGTTATTTTTCGAGTGACTGACGACATCAGTGGTTGTCGATAGCACCTCTTTTGTCGGAGCGCTAGATCATATAGTAAAGGCTGAATCGACGTCTTTGCTTTCTAATACATATAGTAGGGAGGAAGGTGCCTGTAAATAAGGAAGGTACTATGCTTCAAACATTGCTGTAAACCGTGGGAGTAGCAATCTAGCTCTGCTTTTACCTGTTCCCTCTGGACGATCGCCTATACTGAGCAAGAGTTTCTATCATTTTGCTTTCATTCATCATAGTACAGATTACAAACTAAAAAGAACAGGAAGATTACAAAAAGTAATAACGATGGTAACCGCACTTCTCAGTGTGCAACAGTTACGAGGAAGAAGAACTTATTTATTTATTTATTTATTTATTTATTACACTCAGAGGTGCGCAAAATCTTGAACACATATGTAGTCAACTAAGTCTAAAAGCAGATCCAGTACTAACAAAAAACATCGGGAAAACAACGAAACGTAAACAACTTTCTAAAAGATAGCAAAAGAAGAAACAATCAAAAAGAATTCGCAAACAATGTAGAAAGGTGAAATACTAAGAGCGGCCTCTGAATACCTCTGATCTAAAACAGTAGTAATCCTCTTGTCCTTTCCCTTGCCGTGCCTTCATTTTACACTTGAAACATATAAACTCTATCTAACCCTGTTTTCATTTTTTATCCATTAACATTATTTATTATTCTTACTAGCTTACTGTTTAGTTTTCAGGATTTTCCTTTCCAACATAGCTTCCAAATTCGGACTCAATTCTGACGAAGCGTTTCGAAAATCGAACCAACGACCGAAAATCGGACTTTTGGATCCCCATGAAGAATGGATTAAATACTTCAACTGTTGGAAAATGTCTTATACAATATTATTACCATCTCATCTAATGTTCATTTATTTTTTCATTCCATGTATTATGATTCACTAGCTTATTCTCCTTAGTTAATATGCACTTTAATGTATGCCGTCATGAAAGAGGACGATTTGTCTGTGTCTCATATACACAAACTGATATGTCTCATATACACAAACTAAAAAGAACAGAATGACAACAAAAAGTAACAGCGACGGTAGCCACACTTCTCAGGCTGCAACAGCTAACTATAGGGAAGGAGAGTCACATTTTCAAAAGGTACGTCCTGTTGTGAATCGGTGGCCCCGCTCGGAGGATACATGCCCCTGTTGAGCGAGGTTCCTCATTCGAGGCGCAACGAGGTAACCAGGAGAGCCAAGACCCAGGAGGATACTAGGGGGACCCTATGCCACGCCCCCTTTCCCTCGCAGACGGGAGCGCTCGACTGGTAACTTCTCTCCCTTCGCGCTGGGCAGCTCTTGGATTGTCGCACGCCCGCACCGCGCGTGAGCCGCAGGTACCTACGGGCGTGCTGTAGTGCACCCCGACTGTAATGACCGACACAACCCCCACGAACTACCCAACAACTCCACAATACCCCAAAAACTACGCCATGCCCCCACATGGCGCAACCAACAGCAAACACATGTACCTAT
The DNA here is from genome assembly GCA_947359475.1 of Heligmosomoides polygyrus bakeri. NCBI lineage: Eukaryota > Metazoa > Nematoda > Chromadorea > Rhabditida > Heligmosomidae > Heligmosomoides > Heligmosomoides polygyrus. Next base: position 74,956,082 of record OX375866.1, read on the forward strand.
AATTTTTGAAAGGTAACTCAAGGCTGTGCTCGTCAACTATCTTGAGTCAAATTCTCTAATTTCCAAAAACCAGCATGGTTTTTGCAGCGGTAGGTCAACGGAAACTTTAATGCTGTCTGCATTAACGATTGGACTTAGGTGCTCGATCAAAAAATAAACGTAGACGTCGTTTATTTCGATTTTATGAAAGCTTTTGATAAGGTTCCATTAAATAAGCTGATCTACCTATTGGCGAAAATCGGTGTTCATGCAAAGATAATTAAGTGGATAACAAACTTCATAACGACAGATCCTTTCACGTTAGAGTTAATGAGTCCTATTCTGAATCCATTCCAGTTACCATTGGTGTCCCCCAAGGAGGCGTACTCTCACCAATTCTTTTTATCATTTATACTTCCATGATTCCCTCTCTGGTTGAAGAGTTTGGGGTCACCTGCAAAATGTGCGCTGATGACATAAAAATATACCGAAACATCGTTGGGAGGGAAGACAACGCTGCCCTCCAGTCTGCAATAGATGCTGTTACGGATTGGTCAAGGATGTGGGAGCTTCCGTTATCAGGTGAAAAAACCAAAGTGCTTCATCTTGGACAGCAATACAACAGAAACTCTTATTGCCTTGGTGAACAGCAACTCAATAGCACGCTTTCATTACGCGATCTAGGATTTATTGTAGACACTAAACTTTCCTTCAGGCAGCACTGTGAATATACGGCTAAGAGAGCTGAAAGAGTTGTGCATAATATATTTAAATCCTTGAAAACAAATACAATACCTCATTTATTAGCCGCAGGGCCTACGTGAGGCAGGTGCCAGAGCATGGTACTACAGTGCATAGTTCTACTACTAAGAGAGAAATCGCCAGATTGGAATCCGCGCAAGACAGTTTTACAAGAAAGCTCTGGATCAGAGTGCATGGGTGTGATTATAACAGTATTCCTCCGGCGTCTGGAAGGAACAGGTTCTTCAATTTTGCTTGTCGCCGAAGAAAGTTCGATTTGCTAACGGTTTATAATATGATAAATGGCATGGTGGGTCTTCCCTTAACGAATTCTATTCAATATCCCATTCCAACACAAGAGGTGGCCAATGGAAGATCCTAGTTCCTAGAGCTAGTAGCAAGATAAGCTCTTCTTTTTTCACAAATCGAGCTCGCAATGAATTCCTAAAATTCTCTAAGAAAAACGGCTTACCAAATTCTGTAAGGCAATGCAAAACCCTCATTGACAGGTATCTGCAGTAAGTTCTTTAGTAGTTTGGTCTGATCGATTTTGTTGTTGTACTATTTGTACCTCCTATTTTCTGCTCATATTCTCTGCGTTCAGTGTTGATTTTTGGTGTTGTATTCTTTTTGCGTGGATTACCACGTACAATAAATAAATAAATAAATAATACTAATACCAATGCCAACGACGTACAATTGGGAGGCTCACCACTTCCCTCGTCGTGTGCAGTACAATAGATACATCCACGGTTTATTCCATATACCAGCATCGAACAGCCATATAGAATAGAGAAGGCGAATACTAGACAGTATGGAATAGACAGGACCTCTCCGGCTAATAGACTGTAGTGACTATCCGAGGCATAGACAGGACCTCTCCGGCTAATAGACTGTAGTGACTATCCGTCCTCCTTGTAGTGCAGCCGGCTGTATTGCATGGTGAGGAGCACCAAGGCACCGCTCAGAGAATCCCCGGGACGATGGTAGAAGCGGGCTCACAAGTACATACTATAGTATACGCACCCGCGCAGCCGCTCGACAAGACGATGGAAGTATAGAATGAATTCGGCGGGGGGGGGGGGCGGCGCATAGCCTCCCCGCTGATCGATAGCGTGCGCGGGCAGGCCGGGTTTCGGGAGCGCCTCATCGGGGTCCCGACCAGATACGGTAGCCCGCGGGAGTTTGAAATAGTAGGGAGCGAGCTATCGCATTCGCGACATTGCTGTCTATGTTACTTATTATTATCGTTATTAATATTATTATTACTAACTTATTAACTCCGCCTGCGGAAATCTTTCCTCCACTGCCGGTCCCAAGACCGAAGCTTGAGCTGAAGTCGTGTAAAGGAGGAGGGTTGGCCCCCTGTCGACGGACCGTAGAAACTAGGCAAGAAACCATGGAGAATCGTGACACGACTTCAGCTCAAGCTACAGCATCCGAGGCAACTGATGCGCCGGCGCCGGTGTGATGTCCACTACTGGTTATAGGCAAAGATGTTCACTCCAAAACGAGAAGTTACTGTTGCGTCGTGGAAAGTCCGAACGGCCTATCAAGCAGGACAGAAGGAGATTATCGCACGTGAGCTTTTCAGATATAAGGTGAACATGCGCTATCTGAGCTACGGCTCACTGGATCCGGACGAACGAAGGTACCTGTCCCAGACAGAAACGATGTTACTTTGTTTTACTCTGGTGGAGACAAGCATACGGAAGCCGTCGAATTCGCTTTGGACGAAAAGACAGCTGACTGTGTACTGGCGTTCCATTCAGTCTCCAGTCGATTAGCAGCATTGATGCTCTCTGGCACAGTTCGGACACACATCTTCTCAGCGTATGCCCCAACAGAGATCAGCCCAGACGATTCAAATGATGACTTCTACAAGAGCTTACATACGGCTATTGACTTGGTCTCGAAAACAGATTTTATCTTGCTTGCTGGAGACTTTAACGGTCGTGTTGGCAGGAAACGCACCGTATGGGAGGAGGTACTGGGACGACATGGTGTAGGCGAAGTAAACGGCAACGGTGTTCGGCTCATGACATTTGCTGCCGCAAATGGATTACTGATCGGGTTCTCGCTCTTCAAGTGATTTTGTGAAGCTTCCATCAGCCTTTCTGATATTATCGTTAGTCGGCTTTTTCTGACATGTAAGGCGTCTCAACGTCACGTTAAGAGCTCGAAATTCGTTTCTGCAAGCGGCATCCTCGGCTCGTTCAGCTACTGAATTCCAATAAGCTTCACGTAGAGTTTGAATTGGCATCGAGTTGCGCGATGGACTTCGGCGTATCGTTCGTGATTCACGAGTTTAGCGCGTTTCCGTTGATCGATGAGATTGAGACAGGTCTCAGAGATCCAGGGCTGTGTGCGTTGCCTAATGATTGGGCAAATTTCCTCAAATTTTCGCGATTTCACAAACCGCGCTCGTGAACTGCCTTTCTTCTTCATCTACATAGCACTTCTCTGCAAGTGAAGCAAAGCGATTCGCCAGCTTTAATTGGAATTTTATTTTGGATGATGGCTTCGCGAGGATGGGCCAGTTTCGTCGCATGGTACGCTTAGTACTTCCTCTTGCTTTCTGCAACCTGAGCCGTATTCTAGCACACACGAGATGGTGATCGAATCCACAGTCAGCACCATGTGGAATTCGAAATCCGAAAACGCAGGCTAAGGTGGTTTGGACATGTATGTCGAATGGTGGCTTGTCATTCTATAGCCTTGCTTTTCTTTGCCAACGAGGTTTTAAGGTGGAATACCGCTACTCACCAGCGGTGGAATTCTGGGTGAGTTCGCTTTGCATTTTGGGGTTTCGTTTTGTGCTCTTGACCTTAAATCAAAAATGCAAGCGCGGGTGGAGCGCTTCGCCGTGTAAACAACAAATCTAAAACCTGGAGCCATTTTTAGGCTTCCGAAGACGACGACAGGGTCGAAACGTCAGGCCGTAAATAAATATCCCACCTAACAACCCCGTTGGCAAGGAAAAACAAGACGTATTAATAATAATAATAATAATAATAATATTATTATTATTATTATTATTATTATTACCAGTCGTTCGGCGGCCTAGCGGCCGCCTACGACTGGTTGGGGGCTTCGCCCCCAAACCCCGAGAATAGGACGCCATGGCCGCTACGGGTTTCCTATTCTTTCCTAGGCCTTCTGGCCATTATGTTAATCGAGATGGATCGGCTGATATTCCTCGACGTGATCCTCAAAAAATCGATAATATCGATCGATATCGATTGGTCGACTTCAGATTCGTGTTAAGCGACCTCGATTACCCCCAAGGCCGAAGTTTCGCGCCACTTGAACGCCATCCTCAAAAAATCGATAATATCGATCGATATCGATTGGTCGACTTCAGATTCGTGTTCAGCGACCTCGATTACCCCCAGGGCCAAAGTTTCGTGCTGCCGACGTGTTCGGCACGTCTGCGGCTCGCCATGCACGGTTGCCGATGTGTTTGGCACGTCTACGGCTCGCCATGCACAGTCGCCGACGTGTTCGGCACGTCTGCGGCTCGCCATGCACGGTCGCCGACGTGTTCGGCTGCCGCGCCCCAACTCAGGTGTGACGGACGGACGGACAGTGTGACACACGCACACACACACACACACACACACACACACACGCTTGCTGCTTTATGTATAGTAGGATTATTATTATATTAATTGTCCTTTACAAATACATGTTCTTCTCTATCAAATCGGGCAATAGATTAGTTCATTGAAAATGTAAACAGGGGCCTAAGCTCTAAAACGGCGACCCGAGATAAAAGAATCCGACCGCTCGATGCTTTTTGTTTCAGCAGAGCATACTGCCTTTCAAACACTGGAGTAGCATGAGAATGTGTGAGGAACCCGCTGCCTCCTGGTCTTCTAGACGCCGCCTCTGATCGGGAACGCGAACACTCCGGCTTACAACTTGAGCCCAGAGCCGGGAGCTGTCTCGACGACCCTCCGCCTCGCGCCGCTTGAAGTCAGCGACTACCTCGGTCGGCCGACGTCGAGATTACGCTCGGACTCTGCCCCGTATGTCTCGTCGAATATTCTATTCCGCGCCGCCGCCAGCGGCCGAATTCTGCCCACATCACAGCCTCATCTCGGACTTCTGCGTTCAAGTGCTTCGCGTAGGACTCATGTGGCTTAGAGCCTCGAAACGCCTCCTCGTCCTGTCTGAGTAGATCCAGCCGATCACGCTGTAGTTCTCTGCCAGCCTCTTCTCCCCGTAAGTGAATACGAAGCGACTAGACGAAATCTCGGCCTGATGCCGTTATATTCCAATGCTACAAATCTGCACTGACCTAGCTGATCGCTGAATAATAATTACCTTCAGCTAGATGTGTTGGGCATTCTTTAATAAAACTGTGTCGCTTGCTTTTCATGCAGATCTTAAGTTGCACTGCTGCTGTTTTTTTTTGAATGTAAGAGAGATCCTCTGTGAGCCGGCAAATGTTTTTTGTTCTTCCATGCTATGAAAAACGCTTCGCCACCAAACTCTAAACCATCAACATTTCGATAAAATGTGTCAGCCAAAAGCTGTTGTAGTTCGTTTACTAAGACCACTAATCGTTTGGGTTGCCTACTTAGTTGTTTGTACTTATCCAATTTTGTTACTACTACTACTACTACACTTCAAAGAGTCATCAAGAAATACATGAGGCAGCCGTAGTAATCCCGAAAAATAGTAGCAATCTGAAATAAAACTAAAATTTTCAGGCCCGGGTTCCTATGAATAGGATCAATGCCCGCGAAAAATTATTGTTCGCCAATTAAGCAATTTCAAAGAAGCTACTATTAGTTGTCAATTCCTGTCCGTGAAAATCAAACTTTCATCCTTTCCTTCATCAGTTTGCCGCTTTGCTTGACTTTTTTGGTGCTTCCTCTTTTCCTTGTCTCATTCACTCTCCCTCTTATAATTTCTACCATTCACCACTCCTCTCCTTCATTTTTCCTTTCTATTTCAACGTCAGTTGCTCCTTCCCCATTTTCAGGTTAGTGTTCATCCGCACAACGCACGCAACGGTTTCACTGTGACCTCAGCATTCGCCCTCGTAATCAGATGTCGTCGTCTTTCTTCACATCGACGTCTCTATGGCTTGCTCTGTAGTAGACACTCGCTCACTTAGTAGGTCGACCGGAGCTCGCATCCGTTGAAGGTAGCGACCGATCGGAATCCCATGCTCCATGCTGCTCTTCGTTCGATTCCTGCGTTCGCTTTCCCCCGAGGCTGGCAGGGTCTTCCCCACGCGTTCGCTGCCCGCGGCCGAACGTGTTTACCCATCACTTTGGCACGGCGTCATAACAGAGGTTTCCACCGACAAAATAAGGTTCGCCGCCTAGTTCGGACTCGAGCAACATCGCGAATTTCATCGCAATTCAACCCCAGATGCTGGAATGCTTAGCCGCCGCGCACAGAATTCAGAGAGCGCGATGTGCTAGAGGTGTGAAGCCGTGCGATCGCTCCACACGTGATTCTGCAAGCAGTGCAGCACCACAGAGTTCTGAAGCTACATCTGCACACCGACGTGATGCAGAAGTCGCCGTAGAGTGATCGGCACTTCCTCGTTAGCACGGCGTGGGTGTAGATTTGTCTGTTATTCAGCCGTCCGGGAAAGACGGAGCTTCGGCGTTTCTTTATTGCACGATAACGAGTTTCTTCACGCACCCTCCTCCACTCCCTTTCGCATAGCATGACCATTTTGTTCAATCTGGGAGGCCTTTTCTATAGACAGTAGAACTGAAATCGCTGAGGTGAAGCCGGTCTGTTCATGCTACTTCTCTGATGTTCCAGTGATTGAACTCCAGGCCACCTTCGGAGCTGTCAACGCCCTTTTATTTCGAGAACTCCATTATTCCCAGTCGTAGCTAAGGAAGTATGGTAGGTAGATAGAAGAGGCTTCTGCTGTCGCGTCCACCCCGATTAAAGTCTCTTGACTTCCAGTTGAGACCAACAAAGCCATTCATCCCTTTGGTGTCGGCGAACTGATAGCAGGCATGCCTGGATCATTTAAATTGCGTTCCGAAATCATGTAGAAGTAGAATTCGTAGCGCATCCTACAGAGGGATTCACGTCCTCTGTCTTTTCTATTCATGAGGATCATGAGGATAATCCATTACAAATTTGATGGAGCATTGTAAAGTTGATACATTTCCTGACAATAACGTTTCCCCAATGCAATGGCTGCCAGTACGTCCTATAATACCATTACCTTACCTCAAGAACAGCGAGTGTTAACCCTCTTCTCGGTCCACACGATGCTAAGACGTCTGCCGCAGGATGCTCACGATCGTCGTGGTTTTTGCCCTCTAGAACGTTAACAAATTAGCAAGCGAAGTATCAGTGGTAACTGCTAGGTGAAGGAGATGAAAATCGCATGATAGAAAGGACCACTACTCTAGGTTCATCGGCAGTCTTCTGAGCCTTCATCGTGGAATGCTTTTTGTTGTGGAGAACTGATCATTGTTTGCTTCTTTGGTAAGCCTACCTTACCATTAGTGGTCTCTCTATGTATCGACGGTGATAGAAATTGAATTAAGTTAGCTGTGGATCCTTGAAGCACTCGACAAGCAACGTGTAGCGAAGTACTAACACAGGGCATGTATTGCTCACTTCGACGGGTTAGCAAACCTCTCAGGGAGAATTCGTTAGATGAGAGCCTGCGGAGTGTTATTCGAAATGCACGGCTTTAGCGATTGAGCGAAAGGACCTAGAACGTAGAGTTTTTGAGTGTAAGAGGTCGTTCGAATCCCATACAGAGCACTTCGGCGTGAAGAGTTCAGGTCATGTTCTAAAACTTTAACTCCTGAATAAATGCGCAACAAGGTCGGACTTAGCGGAACCTGTTAAGAAAGCAAAGCAGCAAGGACAAAGCTCGGCATCAGTCAAACCATTTGCCAGATGCACCTCGCACTTCACTTCTGCGAAATTAATTTGAAGACGTACATAGTTGGCCTACACAACGGCCTACAATGGCTAACTAATGGACAAATTGGTGATTAGTTCTTCGTGCACATGTCTATTGTCAATTCCTCAAACCTCAAGGGATGGAAGGCATTGGCTAAACCAAACCTTCAATCGAGGATGCCGCAAGAGCAGACGTCTTCTGCGACTGTTGCTCTCGCACCCGCGCACCATAGTGTATAATCGCCATTAAACACGACATCCACTATACTTCTATTTATTAATTTATTTTGTGTGCTCCACGCGCTCCGGCCGCGTGGAGAACAGTGGGAAAAGGGCTAACTGTTACGTGCACCTATTCCAGGTTCCTGGATCGGATTTCCCGCCTAGCCCCACCAAGCCTTTCATCCCTCCGGGCTCGGAAAATTGGCACCAGGCTCGTCAGGGAAGCGTAAACACTGACGCCTCCATCTACTGCACCTACCTCAAGTCACTGTGTAAGCCAAATGCGCAATCACGTTGCCTCTACAACATCTAGTAGAAGTAGAATGTATGGCGCATCCCAAAAAGGGACTGATTAACGCCGGCGTTTTTCCTTTATCTGTATCCTTTATTTTGTGAATTACATGGTGTGCCTTATAACGAAAAGCTAAAAGCTTGGTCACCACGTGCAGTTGGCATGATATGCATGAGACTGGCGAGAGAGACACCATTTTCTTGACGAATGGCAGTATTCTTGTGCATCTATTGCAAAGCTGCATGTGAGCTGAGCTGCACAAAAATTCAGAGCGTTTCCGAAAGCGAAGCTCTAGCGGCAAGGACGACAATCCCTCATCGAACGGTTCAGCTTCAGGGCATTGGCGTCTGCGACTAGTTTCGCTCCAGCTGTCGCTTTCTGACACTCCGTGACGAGCGCGTAGCTTTCCATCGTGGTGAGACGTCTTCCGTTGAACCACGGAAGCTGTCCTGCCCTGACAAATGTCTCGTAGTCGCGAAGCAACGCTTTTTTGCCGTGGTCCCGCACCACGCCAAGATCTCAAACATTGGGGAACCCTAGAACCAACAGAAACTTTACCTGGTACCTTATGACCTTTCAGGGTCCTTGCTTTTCCATGGCAACTCAACCCTAATTGGAATGTGGAACCTTCGCACCTTCGTGACTTTGTGTAGAATTCCATCTTTACCTGTGGTTCATTTAAATAATCTCCGTAAAGCCCTAGCCAAATTAACTGACAGAAGCAGTTTTTTACTTACTTGATCACATATCTATCTATTTACGTTGCTCTCCTTGAAGAGATTGGTTGTAATAGTTAAGCTCCTCACGCATTCTATTGATATGGAAGAGACACCTGCTCTTCTGCAATACGAATATCGGATCTGTCCAAGTCGGGAGGGAGCAACCGTTAAGTGTCAGCTCCGTGTCATTCCATGCCGCACAACCATGTCCCTAAATTTAAATGAAGGCCCTCGATTGATGGGACAGCGATGGAGCTCTCAATACTCAAGCAGTACAATCTCAAGCAAAGGATTGGATACGCAAATCACTACATGCCTCCCTCCGATTAGGATAGATCCCGGATATCTACTGCAGTGTACAAGATATAAGTCATTAGTTAAGTGAGCAGTTAATAAGCCAGTTAAGCGAGCAGTTAATAAGCCAAACCGGCAGTTCCTGTCTTTAAGCGCTGCCGAAACTTGGGCTTTACCGCATTCAATCAGAAGTAGAACTGAACCCAAGACTCATTTCTTGCATGAGATGTTCATCAATAGAGCCGAATAAAATTCATTGAAGACGAAATTATACCTAGCCTCCTCACAGGAGTGGCCCGTTCGGTCGCCAAAGGAAATGAAGTCTCAGGATTAGAGCCAAGTGACTCCTTCCAAACTAACTCATTTCCGACGTGTGGTGGAGGGAGCCGAGCAAAACTTCTCTCATTCGCTATTTCCCCTGCACGGCAGTTCAAGATTTCGCCTACCTCCCATTTGTGCCTTCTTCCATTAATAAGTGGAGGCGCTCCGAATACGGTTTTTCGCCGATGATGATGACGGCTGGGAGAGAAGGCAATGTTCAGGCGCCCCATTCCATCATTTGTGTCCATCTGTCGGGTATGGGTGACAACTGAGCAAACCTTTCGCTCACATGCTACCCTTCTTTGCGGCACATTCCAATTCATAAGCAGGTCCGACGTTCTACAATGGGACTACTGACTGGACAAATGCCGAGGCTTCTTCGGCACTCGCTTCTCGTTACTCTGCAGCCGGCAACATTCCTCAGCGCTAAGTCCATGGCGGTTCTTGCTGCGCACTTGCTGCCCTCGAGCGAAGAGCAGCCAGTGCCCGGCCCATCGGCCCGCTCTTCAGAGCTCCTCATCTATCGTTCAGACAACGCACTTTTAAGGCAACTATGGGTGTGCAGCGATTCGGCGGTAAGTGCTGGATTTAGTGTCGGACGCTCGTACCGCTTTCCCACTGATGCGGGGTTCTTCTCAGATGCAGGTTCACATCGAGAATTAAGCACCGACTGCATGCGATTTTTCGGACTGGGATTCTTGCCTTCTCAACGTCATGGTGTACCTTTATATTATTTTCACGTCGATTTCAAACGAAACTGGAGACTTTTAAGCAAGCTCGACGTTTCTGAAATCAAACTGAACATCTTCCAAATCAAAACAAATGTTTCTCTAATTAAACTAGATTTTCAGTAAGGTTAAAATAGTTAATTGTCTGCGGAAAATTTGGTTTATCTTTCTTGAAAAGCCTAACGCACCAGCCCCAATAAGTCAGCACACTCTTTGAAATTTTGTTTAAAAAATTATTTTTAGAGTAAAAGCAGTGGCTTAAAAATTTGGTTTATCTTTTTTGAAAAGTCTAACGCACCAGCCCCAATAAGTCAGCACACTCTTTGAAATTTTGTTTAAAAAATTATTTTTAGAGTAAAAGCAGTGACATAAAATTTTAAGATGGTCGACGGTAGCAATTTTATAGTATTATAAAAGGAGACATCCCATGCACATGTCTAACTCCTTTTGATTGGCAGTATAATGCTGCTTACATGAAACAACGATGCGAATGTATAGGCGTTTTCTACAATTGCTTTTGTTGTATCGTTATTTCCACTCAAATAGGGTTCTTTCCCATCAATCTAATAGAAATTGCGATCTCCTGGCAGAGAATATGGCGCAATTTCTTCTCTTATCGCTAAAAATTGCTATCCTCCAGCACTATATAACAGTTTCTAGGCATTATTTTCGCTAAAAAATAACATTTTTGACAGTGTGTATCTTGTTGAGGTAGGAGAATTCTGAAAAATTCCAAAGAAAGTCATGCCAAATTTTCCTTGGGCAAAAATTTTCCTAACCTTCTCGAAGAGCCGTTAGTGTAATATAAAGGAAGCTTTTTTAAATTGGAAGATGACATCTTTGATAAGAGATGAGAATGTCCGAATCACTTCAAAACTGTGCAATTTTAGACGAATAGTGCCCGATTTGATTTGAAAGTGTCCGATTTGAGGTGAAAATGGCACATACATATAACAGTTCTCAAAAACACTGTTTTGCAAGCCTATCGCTACGGAGCATCTCGAAAACTAATCGTAAGTAATTCGAGTTAAAGAAAAATTTGGGATTAAAATATTTCGATTATTTCGTATTTTTTATTAAATTATTACTCTCTCCTTCTTAGCTCAATATATGCTTCACTGAGGAACCACAACGGGATAATAACATCATAAAGTCTGAAATCGTGGCGAAACGAACTTTTACCCATTTCATATTACGATTCTGTCTTCTATTTCTTCATTCTTTTAGTTTTATTTTTATTTTACTGCCGCAAAGATTGACATAGAAAGGATGGAAACGTGCAGCGTCAAGCCGTGATCGTCAGCTTTTTCGTATTTGTTTGGCTAAAACCAGGAACTTGTCTGCGGATCGTTAATTAAGCGGAAGGGAGAGGCAATGGCATTCGCACGCGGAGCTGTCTTCATGTTCACTCACCTTTGCACCCCGGCATTCACGGAGGATGTTGCGCTCCTTCTTTTATATTCACCGATGATTTAGGGATGGATGGTTTTCCCGCTGGAAGGTTTGTATGCAGAGCATCTTAAGCACAGGTTTCTCCCAAGTTAGCTACCTAATCATCATCGGATTCGTTAGAAATTTGGTTGCGGCCAGCGAATTTTCTTTTGCTCAGAAACTTCGCTGCACTTTTTTTGAGACATGATCAAGCCAACCCTATTTTTGACCTTATAGCAACTACTCCCAAACGTTGAATAAGCAAATTTTTCTTGCGCAGGCCAATTATGGAATACAAATGCACTGGCAATTGGTGTCACTAGCAGATATGCCTTGAATGTTACAAAGCCTAAAGGGTCTGGTGCTTATCAAATTATTACTGACTACGGTTCGAAGCTGTTTCATGATTAAAGCTGTGTTTTAAGTTCTAAGAGCGTCACTTTCTCTCTTTACAAGCACAGTCTCCATTATTATATTGATTTCTGAACTTTCTTGTGAAAACATTTGAAGGAATACGTTAGTCCTCTGAAAAGCTGCAATTATCAGGCAGCGAAGGCCTAGGTTTGCAAAATTACACTACGGAGGGATACAGTGAACGTTTTTTAGAGTTTTTCAGTATTATCTTAAGCTCGACAGACAGCTGCAATTGCTGATGTAGTAGGACCCTCTCTGCCCTATCACGAAGCTGCTACTGGAACTTCTGAAGCCCTCTTTCTACAGTTCTATGTGAAGACCCTACCAGTGTCGCTTTACGGCATCCGTGCCACCTCGGTTCAGCCCCTTTCACTGGAAGACACCACCTGCAAAGTTCATTGCGATTTTCTCGATAGGCAAATGATGGCATAATCTATGCGCGCTGCAATAAAGAGGATTTAGGGCTAATCTGAGGAGTCCTTTTAATTAGGAGCCCTAGCGTGCCAGCTCCATATTTTTTAGAAAAAAATTTGATTCAAAATACCATACCGTGTGATTTATGCGCCTTGTACAGCTGTCCTTTACGGCTGCCCGGTAGCAATTGTAAATATTTTTCCGACTCTGATTCAGAACCCTCCGCGGTTATCCTGAACCCTTGTCCGAACATCGGAATCCCCTATCGGATTTCTTAGTGCGATTTGAGGGTCATACGTTCACTCACTCGCTCTTCTCGCCTTGGAATTCTAGTCCACTTTTTCATGTAGTCTCGGAAAGAATTTCTTGATGTGAACTCTTACGAGGGCTTACTGCAACAGCTACACCAAAAAAACTGTGTCAGCGGAGCTTTTTTAAAACTATGTAGGAGTCCAAAATACTGAAAAATTCTAGAAAATGACTTTGCAGGCGTTTTCGCTCGTTACCATGTCAATTTCAACGAGGCAAATTTTTGTTGACGCCATTTTTTGTGCAAATTATGCGGCATATTTATTGCAGTAATGTATGCTGTAGTACACGATATCTGATCTTCTTCGTCCCTGAAGATAAACTCCAGAATTGTTAAGTATTTGGCGGAATCGATCCTTTTAATTCCGCATTTTTTCCATTTATCTGGTTATACGCAATAAAATAATCATCGACGTTTTCGAGAATTTTGCTCAATTGCGCTGTAAAGCCGTTTTCGCAAAGCCCTTAACTGAGTTTTCCCACAGTCCTTTTGGTTTACTTGTCCTAGCTCTCCTGGCTAGCATTTCCGCAGTCCTTTTTGAGGACTCCTCTCCAGCTTCAATGCTCTTGACCGCGATAATCCGATCTTTTCACGGCATGTACGCCCTGCATGAACCTCCTTCCCAGTTCTCCTTGCTTTCTGTTGCCGCTGTAACCTCCTTCCTTGCGTACTGTCACGTCGGCAGTCAGACTCTACCTTTCGTGGATCTCGAGCGCGATACTGGTGCCCAGTATCACGCAGGAACGGCGGGAGCACGAGTTGGCATGGACAGAGCAGGCAGATGAGCCACAATTTCGTCGCGTGGGGGGACGGGCACAGCGGGAGGGTGGCGACAGCTCGATGGCCGCTTCGTCCCAATTACGCTAACCCGAGCACGTTTTTTGAGCGAGGGCGGCACATGGCCTCGGCTTCCACTCGTGTCGATTCCTGGCATCACCTCGTAGTCACTTGAAGCCGAACGCTGTCGTCTAGTGGCTTTTGCTCTCCAACTTGCTGCTGCAGTTGCCGCGCATTTCCCGAAAGCCAGGTGGGGCTGAATTCTTTACGAATTCCCCATAAAAGGAAAACCTTATAGGTATAGTCGTGATATCCATCACGGACCAGGTGGAGGCTGTTGCCATAGCGATTCAGAACCCTCCAGAATTCCTATACATACTTCTTTAGATGGCGAAACAGCACAACTTTTCTCTGCGTGTCAGAGGTCCTGCACTACCGTTGAGCCAGTATATAATACCCATGTGAGTGTTGGGCTGCAGAGAAGGCGTCCGGTGTTACCATATTTTACGTAAAGTGTGCGGAGTGAACATTTGCATGGGCGACTCATACATAACCTTGCTATAGAGCGACCTCTTAACAATTGCTCTCGAACGCTTAATTTTCGTCAAATGTAGCGAAAACAAAAACAAAAGGATTCTATCCCACGACGGCCTACTCCCAGGTGTTGCACAGTTTTTCTCCTCTTCTCTCTCGTAGGTCGCGTGGTTATGCAGCCGGCTCTCCTTCGCAAAATTTTGTATAGGCGAAATACGCATTCAAATGGCCTCCACAATATCCCGTAGAAGTGGAATGAGTTACGCATCCCGCAAAGGGCCTGACTTATACCGACCTTTGTGGTACCGACCTGTGTGCTTTTTCAGTCGTAGAGATGAGTTCACGGAATCGCGTCTTGTGTGAGATGTTGTATGCAACTGCATACACCTCCTTCCACAAAAAAAGCTGGGTACCTGCTACTCGAACTTTTTGAGTACGAAGACCACTTGTTGCTCAACTGAGGCTCAACAATTCAAATGTAGTCGTCCTGGTCGCTTCTCACCTTGTCAATTGGTTTCTCGAGTACCCCTATCCTCCTTGCTCTAGCTCCTAGGTCCGACCCTCTATGAGTCTCGGGCATCGGGCGATGTTGATTCGTTCACTTGTGTGTTGAGCTTTGATCCGAGATTATTATCAAGCTTTATTGGCTGGCGCTTCGCAGCTATGTAGTCTGAAATGCGGTCCTTTCAGTTTCCCGATTAATTACTGCTTATTGTTTCTTTCTTACGCTACAGTGTTGTTTGTTTATTTGCCTTCATTTCCTCTTTTACACAAACGTTCTTGTTTATTATTCATCAGTGTTGCTGCGTTGCAGTTTTTTACCATTGCTTCCTTAGCTCTCATGTTAAACACATGGGCTATGGCTTGCAAAAATGGCGATCATGAAAAGTAGACCTTGCGGTAAAGAGTGCATATCAGGGCCCGGATTCATGAACGACTTACTGGCAGGTAAATACAAAACCAGAAAACTGTGTCGCATGCGATCGCAGTAAGGATGGGGTGGCCCTGAAACTGTTATACTTCACTCTGTCAACCTAAATGTGAGGTAATGGGATCCAGACACATCGGGGGAGCAGGAAGGGTACCGGCACCTCGCACGAAGAATACTTGGCTAGTAAAAGTCGTGGTATTCTGACTAATCCTTTGAGCTGCCACGCTGTTGAAGGCCTGTCGGGACCGCCAGTCGAAATGAGTGACCCTCGATCACTTGTAACTCCTTCTTAAACACTTTGCATTCTGGACTAGAGAACGACCGATGTCGACACACGTGTCGTTAGCAACGATGCTGCTATACCACAATCAGCATAGCCAGAGCGAAATGGGGAGCAAGGCGTTTTAGGGGGATGTACGTTTGTAACGACGGCTTTTTTTCCTTATTTTTTCTGTATTTTCATATTCCAACAAAATCCTAGAACTGAGATAGACTACGCCGAGGAAAGTGCAACCGTCTTATAGTGAGCTAAACATCGAAAAAATCCACGCTTAGAAGGGAGCGTCCCCCCCCCCCAACCCGCACAGTTGGGGAATGCTATAGCGTGTCTCATAAGTCACCGTTGTCAGTCATTTCTCGGCCACTTACGGCAGCGATGGGTATCGCGATCAAACCTTGTTTCGCCTCCTAGACATTGCAGTTTGGTTTCCTTCTTCACCACTTCTGTTGTATAATTGTCTTACCATTAGTGTCATCTTTCAACACCTATCGTTACTGGCCTGTCAGTGAGTTGTGATGAACGGGTTCAACTACCCAAATTTGAGATAAACGCGTTGTCGCGTCGGTGTATGTGCTAACCAGCTTCTGCTGAACCGCAAATCGATGGATCAGCGGGTGAGTTCATTTTTTATACTTCGGTGTTTTCCATTCATTACATCGGACGCTGTTTGAGAGGGACGATCGAGGAGGCTTTTGGCATGGCACATAACAAACGAGAATGCTTGAGCTATTTTTAGGCCTCTAAGAACGAGGACTTCGTCGAAACGTACGTCACTTTATAGAACTAATCTCCCATAGAACCTCCTTCGGCACAGAACTTACGTTAACATATTGACCTACTGAGAAAAATGTCGAAGTTCTATGAAGACAAAAACACATGGTGATTCTTCTATTGCACAACTCTAGGCGAATGAAAATTATATAACAGATCATGTAAACATCGACGTACTCATCGAGATGTCAGGTGCATAGGGCAATCTCCACTAAATAAACTCGTTTGCCGTAATCATATTCCAGAATTCTTTCAACAGCACTTGGTTTCTGAGTTTTTTTATCCTTTCTTGTGCGGCGCACATTTGCGTGCATCAAAATAAATAAATAAATAAATCATTTGGACCATTGTGCATGATTCTGTCTATAAGCTTTTCGTAGCTGCTTGCTGCCATAATGGTGAGCCTTTTTTGACAATTCAAATCACGAGTCCATTTTTAGTATTCCTAGCACACTCTGACTAGCGCTTAACTGTAATTGTTTCTTTCCGGAATAATTCAACCCCAGTGCTTGATTTGTTGAACAACATTCCTCTCACAGCTGCTCGGAGAACTGCGTTCAATTCGTGAGATAGTGTTCAGTGTAGCTCAACTAGTTTTAAGCGTTGACCATTTCTGTTCCGCCTATCGGTTTAATGAATGGAACTAGAAGCAGAAACAAGGAGGCTAAAACGGTCCGAAATCGGCGTTGAGAGTACGAAAAATAAAAACTCCGCATTTTCATCACGTTCATCTAACTTGGGCGCGTGTCGGAGAAGGCGCCGACGGTCACGGGCACCTGATACCAGGTTCCTGGTTCGGATTATCCGCCCAGGGCAACCAAGCCTTCCATCCCTCCGTGGTCGGTAAATTGGTACCAGACGTGTCTGAGGAGGATGAAGCGCTGACTTGTTCATCGGCTGGCCACCGCAATTCATTGTATTGCCAAATACGCATTCATATCGCCTCCACGACATCCCGTAGAAGTAGAATGGGTGGCGCATCCTAAAAGAGATTGAGTAACGCCGTCCTTTATTCTTATTTATCCTTTATCTAACTTTTTCGTCAACTGCTCCGTTTTGAATTACCGGCTATTCCGCTTTGGTTGCTGCACAGCGATGTGTATGCAGTGCAGTGAAGCAGATAATTACGTGGCTTTCTTAAGGGCCTCCTTGTCAAATACCTTAAATGAAATGGCAGAAAGGGGTTTCATGACATCAATAGACTACTACCGTTCCTAGACATGTATACGACCTGATGAAGAACTCTGTAATGGAGATTCATGCAACTTTTACTCTACAACTCCACGAATGGATAGGAGAGACTATACTTCCCATTGTAGTGATAGGGGTGTGGTAGCGCAGTGAAAAGAGGCGCTACCTGTCACGTGCATTTTGCATCGCCGACTCGATTTGGTGCCCCAGGCCAACCAAGCCTTTCTTCCCTTGGGGCGTGAATTTGTACCAGAGTTGGCTGTGAATGGCAAAACACTGACTTGTCCGTCGGTTGGTCACCACAATTCATTGTGTGAGCACGCATCTGCTTGCGCAAACTGGGGATAAGTCTTCCTGGGGTTCAATGCACAGTGGATCGTATATACTCACGCCGCCCTGTATCCTTTATCCTGCACTATCATTCAGTAAGATAACGCGGTGAAGTCACAACTTCAAGAGCCAACATCGTATCTCGAATGCCTAGCATTTTCAACGGAGGGCTCCAGATGCTAGCTTGCATGGGCTCTAGGACAATTCGCTGTCGGCTGCAAATTTCGTCCATATTTATTGCGCATCCTGCATGTGTTTACCCTTTTGCACGATGTGAGAAAATTGCTTAATTTCTGTTTGGAGGCTTCCCTCGTCCGGGCAGTTTTTGTAGGCCAACTAAAAAAAAGTAAACAACAGCTTTAGGTAATATCGTAGCGTTCAAGTCGCTTCAGGAGCACTCCGCAGTCAAAGGACTCGTCGCAAACCATCCGAGCGTTTCATCTAGCAGCTCGGGACTATGAGCCAATGTGGCGACGGTTTTTTTGAACAAATTGCCTCGTCTCACGTAAGCTCTCGTTCTTGCATGGGAGCGGAATCATCGCATTAGACGGAGCGAACGCCGGCCGTCGCCCACCCTTTCTCCAAAGTGGATCCAGGATTAGCTGCTTCTGCAATCAGAGCTGAATGGGGTCTTTAAGGTGCTGGAGTTTTGGTCGGCGAGAGCAAGCCAAGCAGTTTTTTTACATTGTGGGATCCATGCAGTAAAAGTGTGGCTACATTATGCCAGCGGCTGTAAAACGAGCCTCTTCGACAAACGACAACAACCGTGTTTGTTTTACTATAATAATAAGGGCGCGTGTAACACAATCGGAGGAGGTTCTGGCTGTCGCGTGCACCCGATGCCAGGTTCCTGGTTCGGATTTCCTGTCCAGGCCAACCAAGCCTTCCATCCCTCCGGGGTCGGTGAATAGGTGCCAAACTTGTTTGGGAAAGATAAAGCGGACTAGTTCACCGGCTGGCTACTGCATGTCACATTGTACGGCACTGAAGTCACCTCCACAACATCCCGAAGAAGTGCAGTGCATGACGCATCCCAAAAGGGATTGAGTAACGCTGTCCTTTCCTTTGTCTTTTAATTGTAATAGGCCCATAAGTAGCCCAGCAGTAGAACTAATAAGCAACAATATCAATTTTAGGAGTAACATGTTATGCCTTCATTGCTATGTTTTTACAACATGATCAAGAAGACTACCTGCCCTAATTCTCTGTTAGAATTCCTCCGTTTACGAAGACTATAATTTTTGATTTTCTGAGATTAATTATCGTCGAGGTGTGGCCCCGTCAATTTCATTGAAAACTGCTCCAACCTAATGCGTCTTTCTACAGTTCTGATGTGTGACTATAAGGTTTGCACTTAAGGTTTGCATTCTAAACGTTTTGGCAAGATACTCTTTACGTCATGAAGGAGAAGCCGGGTGAACCCTTATCACGAATCTGCCTTGCTGCCATCCAAGGTTTTTTCTCTCCAAGAACACCTTCGTGCAGTTCAGTTACTTGTGGTTTAGTTTAAGCCAAGCAGTTTCTGCAGGTGGTCTTCCACAGTGACGAGCGAAGCGCGGATCGAAAACGTTTCCCTCAACCTGTTTCAAAAAAGCCGAATGTTCGCTTCAAGGAGTCCGTTAAAACCTTCACGCCTGAAAAACTTCGGCCTATTACTACTCCCACCGCCTTGGTATACAGCAAGGGCGACAGCCACTCTTCGGTCTTCAGCGATGCAGCTGCTTGTGGGCTGAAAACCAAAAACACAAAACGTGTTGGGTACATAAGAAGTAAAACTGAAGTCTCCGGCTGCTCGACAAAAAGAGCTGTATTGAAGAATTACCTCGCATGTATGCAGATTTGCTTTTCGAGCTCTAGTCGAGCGTAAAATTCGACATTTAGGGACTGCGAGACGTTACTTTTTCCATTGAAATTCAAGGGGAATAGCTCGCTATGTGAACCGTTCCATCAAATTCGATTAGGAAGATTGGACAGATTTCATTCTGCTGAAAGCAGCCATGCTTTTGCAGCGTTCACTAGTCTTGGAGTTTCAACGCAACTGGATAATTACCAGCAGCATGCGTCTTTAAGCCTCTGTAGACACCAATGGACTGAATAATCTAATTGAATTCGTAAACGCAACATCAAGGTAGCAGATAGGAATAGGCCTTGTACAATCCTAGTTTGTAATTGCAGCGATAAGCATGCCTACCAATATAGTTTCTCTCGTGTCCTGAGTGGCTTCTGACCATTAGTAATTTTCGTTTGGACATTCCTCCAAGTCAATTCTCCTGGTAATTGGATGAAATTTAGCAGTACTCTAACATGGAATGCTGAAAATCTCGGTGCCCCTCTTCGCCTCGTACCAAATCCTTCATTTACACCTGTAGGAGCCTAAGGTGGTAAGTAGCCGGATATGATAGAGAGAAAATGGTAGAGAATAAATTGCTAATAATAATATAAGCTGTTACAACGATGTTTTGTTGCGATCAAAACTCTGGTGCCAGGCGGGACTCGAACCCGCACCTCCCTCTGAACGGGCGGGAATGCTCTACGGCATTACACCACCGGCCCTGTTTGATCGAACGCAACATACACATCTCGTGGGACCCAGTGGATGTTGCGTTCGATCAAACAGCGCCGGTGGTGTAATGGCGTAGAGCATTCCCGCCCGGTCAAAGGGAGGTGCGGGTTCGAGTCCCACCAGGCGCTAGAAGTTTTGATCGCAACAAAACATCGTTGTAACAGCTTACATCCTCGGTACCAGCCAATTGAGGCTTAAAGAAACTGATTTGAATCATAATCATGATAATAATACAATAATAATAAATCTAAACATTTAAATAATAAATGACGAAGATGAAAGATGCCGTTTATTAATCCCTTTGCGGAGTGCGCCACGCAATCTGCTTCAACAGGATATCGTGCAGACAATATGAATGTTTGGCGTGTTTGGCCTACACAATGTCTCGCTGTGGCCAGCCGATAGGCTGACTAGACGGTGATAAGTCTGGTGCTAGTTCACCGACTTGGTTGGCCTGGGAGGGAGATCCATGGCCTTCTTGAATCGTTATGAACATGACGACCTGCGGCTCCTCCGACTGCCCTAGCACGTGCCCAACATACACTTGAGCATTCAAATTTTAGCAAAAAATTGCTGCTATTCTGTGACCACGAACTTTCGCATGCCATTTTCGCCTAAAGTTATTGTCGTCCTTCCTTTTTTCTTACCAGTGAATATATATTAGTTGCCAGAACTCACAATTTCTCCTTTGGAATGTTTATGTTCTATCCCTGTTTTTCCTTATGTGGCGAAATGGTTTCCGTTTCTCGTTTGTAATGAGTATTTTATGACGAACTCATCTGCCTACTTGTCCCTCTTTGTTAAACATTACTCGCTGAGCACTCGTTGAGCTTCGCTAACTGAATTCCAACCGGAATTTGTTGAACAGCGTTGAATTTCTTCGTGATTCAGATCTGGTTCATTTCCACATAGCAGCCTCTGATACGACGCTCAAGCTGTGTTGTCCTCAGCAAATGATCGCTTGATCCGCAATCTCTGCCGTTGTTCTCGAACAGAACCGACATTTGATGCATTCCATCAATGCCAATGACATCGTGAAAACCGCCAAGAAGGTGCGCATTTGGCTGGGATTTTTTAAAGGAGTGTATGGTATATGTCGCGTAGGTGAGCAGCATTGGTAGTGTGGGAACGCCTAAACCAATTATACCGCACGGAATCGGCATGCCATTCAGAGAGGGCATGTACAGTTGGTACACTGATGGCCTGACATGTGTTAGACCTGTGCTCTGTTTTGTTACTATTGGCTGGCGCGCTCCCACCTACCAATGCTGCTCACCTACGCGACATGTACCGTGTTTATTGATTTTCATATCTTTGCTTAAGCCTAAAGCGGCTGCTATAGAAAATAGAAGGTGTTAGGAGGATGTTTGGTTGCGATCAAAACTCTTGCACTAAGCAGGACTCGAACCCGTGCCTTCTTCTTTCCGGGCGGCGATGCCACGGTTTACACAACCAGCGCTGCTTCACCGAACGGAGCATTCTCGATATCTTCCTGGGGCCGGATTCATCAAATTACCGCAGTAACTTTAACGGAGAACCGTAAACGAAAGCTCAGATAACGTGGCTTATCGCTCACCATATCGCTTGATAAGCCACGTTATCTGAGTTTACGGTTCTCCGTTAAAGTTACTGCAGTAATTTTGATGAATCCGGCCCCTAGAAGCAATCACCTAGCAGCACTCACCTGTGTTTATTGAGATCACTACGCATAGCGAACGTCACTCATTCAGGCGCTTCTGTCCCATTCGGTGTCGATCCAGAATTATACTCTGGAGGATTGTCAAATTGCCTATCATGCGACGACGAATTCCCTCATGCAGGTAGGATACACTGATTGCTCATTTTCTCGTACAATAGCAGACTTTGGTTCAGTCCTGATATTATTCGCTTTGCCCTTCGTATGTTTGTTTCGTTTTCTCTTTTCTTCATCGTTTAAGGGTTTTTTTTACAGTGTTAAGTCGTTTCCTTGTACAACCCCATGCCTTAGAGCACACTACTGTACATAAATAATAAATAAATAAATATTAGAGCTGTTTAGTGCAGTGGGGAATTTCTTGAAATTGAGGCACGTGCTCTCTCGCTGCGTCATCTACAGCACGAAATTCGATTTTCCGTCTGACTCAAAAACATGGACGCCATAAGCGGGAAGCGCTTTGTATCGTTTTCAGTCCAACTCAATCCAACTAAGTTTTTCACCGATGCCGCGAAATAGAGAACTCCTTTACTTAAGTTCGAATCCAGGAAGAGTGGCTCGTTGATATATTTTTCGAAGAGGCCCTCTTCGCCTCAATAATATGTTTCTCACCCACAAGGAAAGCAGAAGAGGAGAACAGGAATGGATCAAGGATCTAATTTTGGATTTTAGATGTAACGCCTTCAACTGGAACTGATCAGGGAGGCCTACATAGATCGTTGCAGACTGTCCGAGATTGCTCACAATCCACCTCAACAGAATTTGGAACACTAGCATGAACGCCACTATTCTCACAACGAAAGTCAGTTGCCATAGAGGGACTGTGAATTCGATTGAAATAAAGTGAACCTTGCATTCCGCAATCTTTTCAATCATTCCATCCTTTCCCAGACGATAGAAGCTGGTTGCGAGAACATTTTCGCCGATGAAAGTTTGTTACTGCTCCCTTACTTTACTTGCTACTGATGAACTGATTCCAGGAATCCTTTAAATTTATTGATAAATCTCGAAAAATGGTGCAAAACGGCCTGCAGAAAAGTCCTCTCGGCACATTCTATGTTCGTCATATGTTCGTATCTAGAAGTCAAATTGAACTGCTCAATAATGTCACAGACCTGGTGACTCAACTCCAACCCAATTCCAAAGCTACACAGGAATACCATCGCTAGCAGCAAATATTCACTTCAGTGCAACGGCGTGTACAGTTCCCTATTTAGTGAGAGGGTAAAGACTTTTGGCCAAGAATTGTTACGACGAGCACACTTCGCTGATTGCCTTTGACTTTACGCCGTTCTCATAGAACATTGACCCTCAAAGGAAGTGTATGCTCCGAGGTGTTTAAATTAAGATCGCAGCATTGCAGACGATTCGCTTCGTCCACATCTTCTTCTGCTTCGTCGGCGTCATCTCCTCGTCGCTCTTCATCTTCGTCCTCATCTCTCGTTCCTCGCAGAATCTCCACGTGAATCTTCGTCTCTCGTTGGCCAGTCTCAGCTTCGCGGCTTGGATTGCGTGCACGCAACTTCTACTTATCGCCGTCTACAGGTGGGCTCAACTAGCGAATTCCGCGTCATCGAAATCGTCTCAAAACTTTTCAAGTCGTTTCAGGGTGTTGTCTAAGCTGAGAGGCCGGTACAAAATTAGACTACATGGAGGTTTTTTGTTAACAAAAACTCTCGTTCCCGACGGGACGCGAACCCGCATTCCCTGTTTCCTGTCCTATAACGTCGGACTCCAGCCTGTCGCCAGAGATTGATTGAAAAAAACGTTCTTTCAACAGCATCTTTGAAATAATTTGTCCATCGTATACAAAGAAAGCTGCGTAAACTGTACCACAGTGTCCAGTTTTCAGCATGGGGTCCAATTTTTCCTCGTTTCGAACAGAAACTCTTTCCAGCTAGCTTTGAACCGGTTTCTCTAAATAACACATAATGAGTTCAAAACGTGGTGTTCCTATTGATGAATACCTACTGTATTCTTTTCCTATTTTTCTACTGTAGCCGCGATACCGTGGCAGGCTAGTCCATCGAGCGACATTTCTAAGGAAAGCAACGAGCGACAATTATCTTCGTTACGCGAAATCTTTCGAATGGCATCGTTGTTTTTTGAAACCGTATAGTAGAATATAGCGCATTTTACACGAGAAATGCAAACAAGACTTCACGGAGAGCAATAATTTCTCAATTTTAGAACAGAAACAAAAATTCAAAAATGGGTGGTAAGGTCTAGTCCATAGCATTTACGCAAGAATTGTCCTCTTTCGTGGCTATCTGCGAACTTTAGAATACGATATCCTGGCAAAGGTGCTTGCGTAGACGGAAATGACTTCCCAGTATTCCTGCCTCCGCCACAGATCGCATCGGTGGTTCAGTGGTAGAAAGCCGGCTGGCCCGGCTGCAGCCGATACCAGGTTCCTGGTTAGGACTCCCTGCCCAGGCCAACGTAGCCCTCCATCCCTCCGGGGTCTTGAAAAAAATTTTTATGAAAATAAATGCTAACGTCACGTCAAAGGCTATGACTTCTTTGCTTAATTTCCTTTTTGTGCACTTCAGTAAGTTCGCCATACAGTGCTCAATTTCGTGCTCTTTAGACGAAGAAAACCGCTATAGATTTAATGACAAGTGGATCTGTGTAGCTTAAACAGATTCGAGGAGACATTCGTCGAACAATTCTAGCCTGCAAAATAAATAAAAGCGCAAAGGATTGGAACTAATCAACGGCTTCTTGGGATGTATCAGACACTCTATTTCAACGGGATATCAAGGATGTGCTTTGAGTGCGTATTTGGCCACTAGACAACGTGTGTGGTGGGTAGTTAAAAACAAGAAAGTGCTTAACCTTACCTTAACGACTTGTACGATACTGCTCATCCGTATGGATGGAAACAGTCGATCATACATGCACCTGCTCGAATGCTCCGGCTCCTTCCTCCAACCGCATGCCAAACACTTCTGCATTTGCAAAGTTCTCCAGCCAATCACTTGGACATAGCCCCACGCCATCATTCTTACAACGGAGAGATACTACGCGACCGTGGAACTTTAAGATGAGATGCATATCACGGGGCTCGGTTTCGAAGGTTGATTCAAAATATGTCTTCCGTTTTCTGCTGTGCTCATCTGTGAACGGAGTTGTGGACCACTTTCAGCATGGCTTCAAGCTCAAGTAGACTGGAAACTGCGTTCCGGCCGAACATTGGTGGCTCAGGTGGCAGAGGGGTGTCGAGGTGAGATTATGGTTCGACTCCCCTGTGATGCAGGGCTTCTGCACTTTCTAAAAAAGATCTGCCCAAAAAACCAAAGCTCTATGTCAAATGGCGAAGTTTGGACGAAATCGATTACGACCACTCGTACTTTCATATGGGTGATCAGTGCCTTAAATAACCTCCTTGGGCGAAATTTTTTCGACACATGGGGTCGATAAGGACAACACTTCCGACTTATCTTTCAAACTATGTTCTCACGAGCTGTTGCGTAGGCGTACCTTTTGGAGAAGTTCGGTCCTTCCGATACTTCACGCGTTCTTACGAGGAAAGAGAAGAAGATGACCAGCAGCTTTGCATCCATCATGCGAGATGCGCAATGTGGGAGCATCGAGGTAGAGGATGAAGAAGATATCAGTGTGTTTTTTGTTTGTTTCGCATTGTTTTTAGCAACAACTCATAATAAGTTGGATCTCCTTGCCGGTATGAAGTCGTCCGTCTGAAGTTATCAGTCTGAAGACGTGTGCTTTCTGGTGACATTTTCCGTTGCGATGTGACATAGAGAGCTTTGGTTGATCGTGGTAGATCTTTTTTAGGAAGTGCAAAAGCTCTGTATCACAGGGAAGTCGAACCATAAACCTCACCGCGACGCCCCTCTGCCACCTGAGCCACCAAAGCTCGGCCGCCAACGCAGTTTTTATGCTACTTGAGCTCGGAGCCAAAAAAATGGAAATGGTCCATAACTCCATTCCACATACATATTTGGAATCAGTGTTCGAAGCCGCATCCCGTGATATGTATCTCATCTCAAAGTCCCATGGCCACCTCGTATCCTTCCCTTGTTCGATTTGGCTCTGATTTCCTTGTTTTGGCTTTCAGCTTGGTGAAGACGTTAACGGAGGACAACGCTTGCAATTCTTTGTACGAAGCGAAATGGTGCGCGATTGCGAGGTCAGTCCTCATCTTCGCCGTCAGCGCTGATTCGTGAGCGGCTAGCATTTCAGATTTCCAGTCGTCTTGTCCATCTACGCGACGTTATGCGGAATCCTCGTGCTGGCCGTTGAGCGCACCATCGCGACACTAAAGTATAAAACCTACGAGGTCCACGGATCGAGAATCGTCGCTGTCATCCTCGTATCAGCGCAGGTGGGAATCCGGTTGTGCACTTGAAAATCCACTTTCTGTTTATTCTTCTTAACAGTCGCATTGAATTGATCCACAATTGGAGCCGTGTACTAAAAATGGTTGCAGTGCGTTACGATAAATATGAGGTGATAAATGTGCAGTATAGTGGTCATTGCTGGACCATTCGATGAGTGCCCCATGCAGTAACTCAAAGTTAATGTAGGTAACTCGCATTTATGTTTGCCTTATCCTTCCTAGAAACCTCTGTAGGCGTTTGATCCCCACGGATGCAATTCCTCGCATTCTGTTTCCATTGAATATGTATAGATGAGGTAGCTTGAAGATCGATGGATGAATGAAAGCAAGAGCTGGCGCTTCCTTCCACTGCGTTCGACTTCGTCCCTTGAATAAGATGGTTCCTAACAAAACTTTCGACAGCAATTCAGTTCATCTATGAGCACTATACATTCTAGGTTTTAAACATGTCATTTAATCACCGTGTACATCTGAGCGATTCCAGAGACATCCAATCTTTGAAGGTGTTATTTGCAAAAAAGGTCGTAAATGCACTCTGTGCGGATGTCGTTTGAAATGTCGAAATTAATACCCTTCTCGAAAGTCGTCAAGGTGCTGTTTTTTGTTTTTGTTTTTGGAACAGATTTGAAGCTTCATCAGAGTCGTCAGTGCAAATATCCACTTGTTCATTACTCTAGTCGGTTCATTTATATTGTTCTTCATCCTCCGTCTTTCTTCGAACGGTTGATTCGCTATCACGAGGCGTCACTCCGCTTACTGGCTGTCAACCCCTTGCAGCAGTCGCTACTGTGAATAGCGATTCCACATAGAATGCACCCGGATGCTCCACTGTACACATGCGCCACTGCGCTGTGAAAATATTTTTGGTCAACTGTAGAACGCCCAACTCGTCTGCTTGTATGCTTGGTCTGGCCGGTCACCCTCCCTGAAGATGGACTTTTGAAATTGAATTGTCGAATATTCTAAGTGTACGTTCTCTCGTTTCATAAGTTCGCAGTTCATTATGCGGAGCAGGGCAAAAAGAGCCTCGTGTATCAGAGTCGAGCAACATACGTGGCCCTCCAGGGGAGTTTTTGTTCGGAATTACGCTTCAACATCTTTATCATCGTCAGAAGCTCACCGATCTACCGCGTTCGGCCATTTATGTTTATATTTATTTGTTACGACTATTTAAGACAGTCGTGTGACAAGTAATGGAACATCACTACTCAACAACAAATAACACTTCAGACAACAGAAACAATAAACTTACAGTTAGCACTTCGGGAAAGCCTTCTTAGCAACTGTCTGAAATGTTCAAAATTCACCGGAGAGGGGTGTAAATCACTTTTTAATGCTAGGTATGCAGATCCGCCCCTAGCAGTAAAAAAGTGAGCCCTACCACCTGACTTCGATTTGGAGTACCAAATTTTATAGCTAGTTCTTCTGGTCCGTTGTCCCCCTCTCCAAGTTCTCCACTACAAACCGAACCGAAAAGTTCTTTGTTCCACACGAATTTTCGCAGTGCTTAGCTCGCGCTTGAACCGACGCTTCAGAACGGCTATCCCTCATAGAAGGGCAATTATGAGTGGATGTGAGGTGAGGCATGGATCGCAGAGCAGGTGCTAAGTGGCCGTTCCGGGAGAATCGGAAGTAGTAGTAATCTGGAATCGCTATTTACAGCAGCGGCTGCTGGAAGGGGTTGATAGTTAGAAGCTGAATGATGCCACGTGATAGCGAATCCACAGTTTGAAGGAAAACGGCGGATGAGGAGTAATTTGAATGAACAGAGTAAAATTTTTTACGCCCAGTAACCGGAAGTGAAGACAATCGAGTTTCTGGCCGCCCTTCGAATAGTGATCTCACCCAGTGCGTAAGCCGTTCTCGACAACAGTTTAATTGCTCCCTCATTTCTTGATGTCTCACTCTGGAGCTGAGCACTCAGACGGAATGAAAAAATCTTCTTCCTAGAGGAGCTCATTATGGGTCGGTATTAGCAGAATGAGTACTCTTCGTGGAGAACTTATGAAGTGTGGAATAATCATGAGGTCTTCTTAATGAATTGTAAATACGTCTACATATTATATTTGCCTGCTCTCCACCAGTGTACAGCGCAATCGCTTTGAGTGGGTTTTCTGGAAAAGAGCTCAACTATTGTGCTACTTCTTTTTTTTTGTTCGACCGGCTAGTTGAGCTCGCATGGCGCAGTTGGAGGAGGCGCCCACTCTCGTACTATTAATCGAACCCTGGAAAAAAGGACCTACCAAGAGAGTACGACTCCCTCCTTCGATTCTCGAACCTCAAGCTTGAGCCTGATCTGAGGTCGAGCATCGCTATCAGACTCCTCTGGGAAAGACTGAAAAGAACTTCATCAGCCTACAGCAGGCCAAATATTCCATCAAATTACGTACATACATGATATTACGTAAAATTAGAACGCATGGCGTAAGAGATTCATTTAGGCATCTTTCCTTAGGCCCCGTTTATACTTCGTCGCGGCGCGACGCGACGCGACGCATAGTAGCCATATTGATTGTGCGGCGCGATCGATCAATTTGGCCTCATTGCGTGGCCATCGCGTCGCGCCTTTATTTACACCTGCAAAACCTACAAAACCTCCATACGCCGTATCTTTTTTGGGAAAATTTTTCGAAAACAATAAAATAGAATATTGTATAGTAATGACATTGGATGTAATGACACCCTGCTTTCTTGTTCAGAAAAAATACAGATTAATAGAGCTCCAAGGTTTTGATTCCCATGCCAAACAAAAGTTCCTCCCTTCCAGGGTTGGTGACCAGACTTACATGAAACGGAGAAAATATCACATACACATACACTGGTCACCGCAATCCTCGTGTCAAGGCCAAGATAATAATTATTAAATTTTATCTTTAATATTATTTATTAATGCTAGTTATTGTTAATTACATTAATCATTATTCATTACTACATTATTTTAATACCAAATAGAAATTGGTCGACCCTTTGGAGTTCTCAATATGTGCAGAGGCACCAGCAGGCGTTGAACAGGAGCACTTCTCCCGAAGGCACAAAATAGCAAGGATCTGGTTTCAGTGGCTGATCTCTTCGTTCTTCGCGGTGCTCTCGGTGCTGATACGGTCTGACCCCGGCTACGTCCACTACTGCACAGTCTACGTGTCGCATCCCAGAACAGCTGTGAGTTCCCTTTTCATAGACGCAGCACTGAACGACAGAAGGTGATGCTGTGCTCGGTTGAGGTGTTCTCTCTGTGTGTGATGTCGATTCTGGAAGCAGTGGCTCTCGTCTACTTCATCCTGCTGCTTCAATCGAATCAACGAAGACAAGTGAACGAGTTTGTAAACAACGCGATGCACACTCTGACTGAGCGATACCAACTTCAGGTACCCGGTTCAGTCTATCTCTTTGAAAGAGGTAATTCTTTGAGGGAATTCTAAGGAGGCATGGGAGAATCCGACATGGTCGGGAATCTCGCCTTCAACTTGTTGCTGGTCATCGACCCTAGATCTGATTTATGAAGGCATAAGCGGGCTTGAACAGCCCCGCCATTCAAGGGCAGAGAGCCGTGCTCCCGGAAATCACATAACACTTTTGAAAGTGAGCAGTTAATTTGAGCCTTGCGCAGCACAGAGGATGCCGGCTGGTGCCCACCCTGAATCTTGTGCCGGCCCCTCAGACCCCTCCAAGCTTTTTACCCTTCGAGGTTGGAGAACTGATGCGAGAATTCTCTGAGAAAAACAAAACATTGATTTCTCAATGGCTGGCGACCTCAACCCGCCATGGGGAGGAACTAGCATCCAAATTACCTCCACGACATCCCGTAGAAGTAGAATGCATGGCACATGCCAAGTAGGGATTGCCTAATGCCACTGCTGATCCTTCAATCATTTTTCTCCGTTTCGATGTCTTACCCTTTTCGGGCTCGAAACAGGCTTTTATTGACACCTTTGAGCACCAATGCATCAGCGAGTAGAAGGAATCATCAAAAAGGAGACGACCGCCATTTCTACGACGCTGTTAGCACTCTTCCACCCCTATGGATCTCGAAACCGATCATCTTCCAAGAGCTCCTCAGGTTTTCTTTGTTCCTCATCTATAGCAGCCGACAACTTCGAAGGGATTTCTGAGAAACTGCTAATTCTCCTAGCCAGGTTTTCGTTCTTCTTACCATTAGTTAACTTTCTATAAGCGTAACGCTAATAGCTGAATGGGTACATATCAGTAGACGAGAACTAGGGCTCCTCATAATGGCTTCGACTCATCTGCTGGGATGTTTTGCGTTAAGTTATATTACTATTCCATAGCCATAACGACTTAGATCGTTGAAGAGCTTCTTCTGTGGATACCACGTAGTGCCCTTTCCAGGGTTATTGTAGAAGGGGTGGAGGATTAAGTGGTTACGAACAGCGACAGTTTCCAACTTTCCGTTTCAACTTTCTGAACTTCGAAACGCGGTCTGAATCCGCCGCGCTTTCACAGAGCTGTTTGGAGAACTTTAAGTTACGACTGCCTCCGGTCCAGAAAGTGTCCATTCTTGTTGGTTCTGAATTCCAGGAAAACGTTCGCATCATGCGAATCCTCATTCCGTCGGTGACTGTACATGCTGTTTTGGGTATGATCGGCCTCGTGTCGCTGCTGGTGTTCGCCATAGTGCATAGGTTCGTCCATTTCTTTTTTTTTTTTTGGAGAGTAGATAACTTACAGCGAATGCGCTTTTTTTCGCTTTTTGCGCCTTTTTTGAATGGTATTATAATCTACTTAAAGCTGGTCCATGAAGCAATGAACGTGGAACAGTGGAATTTTCCTGGCAGTAGCTTTTGGACTCCAACTTGGTCCACTTCTGAAAGCGGGTTTCGATCACCACGAGTTTGTTCCAACACCAGATATGCCACCCATTG
The DNA here is from genome assembly GCA_947359475.1 of Heligmosomoides polygyrus bakeri. NCBI lineage: Eukaryota > Metazoa > Nematoda > Chromadorea > Rhabditida > Heligmosomidae > Heligmosomoides > Heligmosomoides polygyrus. Next base: position 74,987,166 of record OX375866.1, read on the forward strand.
TCCTGCCGATTGTCAGTTTGCTCATGTGCTTCCTCCGTTCATTACGACATACTAAAGTGAACAAGTGGGTGGCGTTTGCTCAAGGAACACGACAGGAGTCGTATTCTTCGTTTAAAACCTTTTCGAAAAAAGAGCGCTACTAGGTGTTCATGGGTTCTCCTGACACCTCGCGAAGGCCAATGTGTTGAACTGATCCAATAATCTAGATGTAAAAATCAGAATTGGCTGCTAGTACAACTGCTAGAGGACGTACATATTGTGTTGAGCAAGTCTTGATCGAATTCATTTTTTCATTTCATTTTTTCACCTTTTCATTTCAAAAAAGCATGTTTCTGTAAGTATATAATCTCAATCAAACCCACTGTCTCCGCCATGGTTTAAGACATTTGTCTAACGGTCGGCCAGCTTCTCGATTCTCTCGGCTAAGAACTAGGCGGTTGTGAGTTGTAGAAGTGAGCGCTCCCTGTTTAAGGTTTTGCCCGATCATTGAACCGCGAAGCTCGCATAACTGGTGACAATATACATCTGAGATCTTCATTCTACTCATTGGAAGAGTTTCTTCCTAGCACCTTTCAGGCTTCATGTTAAGCTTTCGTTTCTCGCTATCACCGCACCACCGACCTCATTCTTGGGACGTTGACGCAGAGATCGACAACAATTCTTGCTAGCAGCCACCACATACTGAAATCAGTCAGACCTACGCGGTTTTGCCAGTAGGGAATTCTAATGACCCCTTCGACTATACTTCACCGGTCATTTCGCGTAGTACACGTTATTCAACTTCAGTGCTTTTCACTGCGTATTTAGCGGATGCTGTGGCGCATGACAGTAGTAGCTTCACCATCGTCGTCTTCAGTCAGTCCGCTGCACCTAACTCGAGAAATACGAAAGCGTCGGAGCATTTACTGATTTAAGCGAAAGTATCAGTCCCCCCCCCCCACCCCGGTTGGGCTTGCACCCCTTCTTACTTCAGCTAGCTGCATTTGTGATAGGAGCGTAATCCGGATGAGGTCGGGAACCGAAAATCCTAGAAAAGTCCGGTAGTCTCCTGCTTCTCTCTTCTTCAAACCTCGGCATTGTAGGTTGCTGGCATTGTTTGAATAAATGGATGTTGTGCCACACAAGGTTTTCAGATGGATTTTTATTATATAAGACCTGTCCTTTCGACTTGCCATCGTCTTCAGAAACCAGTTGGATCCACCGCAAGGGCTGATTGTATAATAGAGATCCACTTAAAAACCTTGTTGCAAAACATACATTGATTGACAACAATCTACGTGCTATGATGAAAATTCGATACGTTAACACTTTTCGGCTTAAGCCTCGAGCGGCTGCTATAACAGTCTCCAGACTTAGGCAAAAAAAGTGAAACATCTTTTCTCCGAAGGCCTTCAGCTTAACCCGTTTCATGCTAGTATCGTGACCGGCTCATCCCGATATGACGTGTGAGTATCTGATAAATCGTTGTTACCTAGAAAGATATCGTGGAGGTTCCGACCGATCAAAATCCTTCTATCGCTAACTAGAGCATTCGTTCGGTCCACAAATTGCCTCTACTTTCTATTTATCTTATTGCATATACCAGTGTGCAGAACATCAGGCAGTGAATAAACAGGTGGTCTCTGCAAAAATTAGAGCAGAATTTTAGGCTCACCCCACCAATCGTTTTGCTAGCAGTGAAAACTTTACTTTTGCTGTGACTTTCGATATATTGTTGTCTTCTTAGGTGTGATGTAATACCATTTGGGCTCAGCGTGCAGCGTGCTTATTTTATTCCGCCAAGAGTTCGGCAGGACCTTACCCTAGTTATCAACAAAAAATCGCTCCCCTAATCCGAGTTTTCGAACATCGTTGATTTATGACGACTTCTCGTGTTCAAGGTCAGCTGAGGAGCGCATGGTGGTGCGGTTCGCGCCCTTCTCTGAACTGGTCCTGCTTGTTGTACCGGTATATGCAATCGTTTTCCCTTTCGTGGCCATCCTGAGGAACAAGCAGCTGTGGCAAGCGTCCCGGTAAGCGAAAAGAACACAACCGCTTATGGACCGAGCTGGCTACGATAACATTCCAGGCGAGCTCTACCGTGTCTGTTCAACGAGCGTCCTGCGCCGCCTTCAGAAGACCGTCTTATTCCCGATCATACGGTGATCGTATCACGGCCAAGCAAGCAGATGGAACGCGACTCAGATACTCACTTCGACATGTTGCAGGAAATGTGGAAGAAATAGATTATACGATTGTAGACTCCTCAGCTCTGCTGACAGAAACCGTTTGAAGAGGATGGCTAGACAGGTGGCCTACACATGGCCGTACGACATCTCACGTTGTTCAGGACAGACACTAGACATTCAATATTTAGAACGGTACAACTAATGTTAAAAAGGTCAAAAGTACAAACCAGCCATAAGGTACCCATCTAAACAAAAAGAAAACAAACTAAATGGTGTTTTTAAACGAAACCCTTTTAAATGAGGGAAAGGAGCAGGAAGGTTCAACGTCCTTAGTAAGCCGTAAGCAGCGTGCCCTTATAGTGGAGAAATGCTGCCTAATGTTTGACGTCTAGAAAAACAGACCAGTTCCACCACTCGAGATCGAGAGTGAGCCAGTTCTAAACACATTATTGTGTACTGTATTGTGTTGTCAGGAATCAATAGAGAATGCTTTGTTGAGCAGTTTATGCACTATGCACAGATCATCAACATTTCGACTAATTTCTAAACAAGGTGGAAGGGACAGGTATTACGACAGTACAAGATCCCCCAACCTTACCAATATCTTTTCTGTGAAATTGCACTGTACCTTTTCGGCCACGTGCATTTTTTGTGTTGCGAGAAAATTTTTCTTCCATGCTACAAAAAAAAACGGTCGGAATTTGTACGCAAATAACAATAGATTCCTATTTCTAGTTGAGACCCTATATGTGAGATGGCTGCGAGTAAGTTCACCTGAAGATATTGGGTTGATCGAAAAGTCTTACGCACTTTACGCTATTGCCTGTTGAATTTGTTAAAGCTCTTACAGTATTGATCTTGTGTGGTGGCGGTCCCTGATGCTGTCCTCGCATCAGGGACCCTCGCATACTCCTCACACTCGCCGGGCTCTGCGAGTGCGCGTCGGCTCCCGCGGACGCCGTAGCAGTATCACGAAAATCTTGCAATGTCATGAACCATATGATGTGACACAGAATGTTCGTAGGCCGGCCTGTCACAAGGGCCTGTCGCCTGCAATCGAATGTCCGTGTTCGGCTTAGCTCGCAGAGCGGGCAGTTTTCAGGGGCACCACGAGGAGGAACGGACATCGCCACCATCACAGCGACCCTCCTTACCTGATATTTTAGTTCAGTCATTAATGCATCCCAGCAGGATTGCGATCCCCTTAGTTTACGACCACGATCTTGTGGAGGAATCGAAATAGCCTACCTCGACGTGGCCGCTACTCGCAGGACTTAAGCGCATCAAATTCCACTTGAATCCAGCTGTTAGTGGCGGTTTTTATCAGCAACAAAATATGCAGAACCAACGCGTTCATGAAAAGCAGGAAATAAATGTCTACAATCGCAGCACGATACAACAAAAACAAAAACTGTGGCAACAACAGCACGGAACAGCGGAAGGTCGAAGGTAGCCAACATGAACTCTCCGAAGGGTAACAAGGCAATAACAACAGCGTCAGAGTGAGTGAAGGGTCAAGCGGCTGTTCAGTCTACAAACCAAGAAGAGCAGAGCAGATAACACAACCGTCTCGTCGCTAAATCCATTTTGCACGCATTGCTGGAGCGTTTGGCACTGAAAGTAAAGGGTGGTTAGCATTTCGGAAAACACACGGACGAGAACCATGAAGATTATTGCTGTTCCAGTCTCTGGTAACAGTCGTTTCGGGGACGTTTCTGTATCACCTGTATCACCTGTCGTCCCGTTGATCATCGACTTGCTCGAGCGGGCGCCGGCAGCGTCTCCATTCGTCCCTGTCGCGTGCCAGAGTGGTCCAATGGATCCTCCTCGCTCGAGGGACACGAAGAGCGTCATATCGGTCGTTCAGGGCTTTCACGAAGAAGTCCGACCAACGCGTTGGTGGGCGTCCTGGTGTTCTCTTGACATCCCGCGGAATCCAGTCTGTGACGGCTCTCGTCCAGCGGGTGTCTGCGAATCGCATTACGTGGCCGGCCCACCTAATTTTCGACGACTTGGCCCATGCGACAGCGTCTCTGATCTTCGAACGTCGGCGAAGCTCGGAACTCCGGAGGCCTTCTCTCACTTGCGTGAGTCGTGTCACTCCGAGCATCGTCCTCTCAATTCCACGCTGCGCGACGCTGATCGCGTGTTCATCCTGCTTTCGTATAGCCCAGGTCTCTGAGGCGTATGTTAGGGCAGGAAGAACAGTGGAGTCGAATAGGTGGGCACGGAGTCGGACGTTCTTCGTTTTCTTCACGACTTCTTCGACGCTCTTGAAAGCTCCCCAAGCCGCTCGTTTCCTCCTGCTCAGCTCTGGTGCTAGGTCGTTGGCCATGTTGACTTCGCGACCCAGATACACGTAGCTGGAGCATTCGGAGATGTTCGTTCCGTTGAGCGAGAATGGGGCATCAGAAACTTGTCCGTTCCTCATAAGCATCGTCTTCGTAAGATTCAGCTGCAGTCCAACGTTCCCACATACACGATCGAAGTCGGCCAGCATTCGTTCCGCCTGACTGATGCTCGGTGTTATGAGCACGATGTCGTCAGCGAAGCGAAGATGGTGCAGTTGCCGGCCGTCGACCTTCACTCCCATGTCATCCCATTCTAGTTCGCGTATGACGTTTTCGAGGGTGGCGCTGAAGAGCTTCGGGAATATGGTATCCCCTTGTCGAACCCCTCTCTTCACGTCAATGACGACGTCGTTGTAGAATGGTGAGATCTTGGTCGTGAATCCACTGTACAGCTCTCGAAGGACTCTGATGTACTGAGTAGGAACGCCCTGGGTGAGCAGGGCTTCCATGACCGCTTCAGTCTCGACGGAGTCGAATGCCTTCTTCAGGTCAATGAACGTAAGGCACAGCGGCAGCTTGTACTCTCGCGACACTTCGATGAGCTTCGTAATGGTGTGTATGTGGTCGATCGTGCTGAATCCTCTCCGAAATCCTGCTTGTTCGCATGGCTGTCCTTCGTCCAGCGTTCTACTAATCCTATTCAGGATGACTCGAGTGAACAGCTTGTAGACTACGGACAACAGGCAGATCGGGTGATAGTTGCCAATGTCGTGCACGTCTCCCTTCTTGTACAGCAAGACGGTCTTGCTGGTCTTCCATTGAGATGGAACCTTGCATTCGGACAGGTAGCGTGTGAAGAGCCGCGCCAAGGTGTTGATGAGCGCTGGCGGGAGGTTCTTCAGGTGTTCAGCTCTGATCCTGTCAGGACCGGGTGCTGTACGTTTCTTCACCGACGAGATGGCGTGTCGGATCTCGGAAGGGAGAACAGAGGGGATGACATATCCATCCTGCGGAAGATGGCGTAGGGGCAGGTGGACGTGGCTATCGAAGAGATCGGAGTAGAAGTCGTGGATGACTTTCTCCATGGTCCTTCTGGAAGAGGTGACGGTTCAGTCAGGACGTCGGAGAGCGGTTATCTTGGTCTTGAAGTTGGCGAAGTTCCGGCGGGCATTGCGGATGCTCAGCCCTGCCTCTGCTGCTTCAGCCAACACTTCTGCCCTTCTCTCCTTCAGATCTTCCTTTATCGCCGCTCTGCATAGCTTTGCAAGCTCGGACGTCAGTTGATAGTTGCCTGACGCTCGTGCTGCTCCACGCTGGCGTTTAAGCTCGAGAGTTTCCGGAGACAGGCGTCTCTTGGTGGTCTTCAAGCTCTCGGCTCCCTTAGCACTATCGTGGAGATGGTGCACGAAGCGATCGTATTCCTCGTCGACGTTGTCCATGACGGCATCTTCCCAAAGGCCGACAAGAGAGGTGTAGAGATCCCAGTTGATGGTCGTTCTGCGACTCCTCTTCTTGAACTTCGCGGCCTTCTCTCCTTGACGCGAAAAGCGGAACCTCGCGCGAAGGAGGCGGTGGTCCGATCCCGTGTAGAACTTGGGGACAACGGAGACATCGGTCAGGCAATACTTGCGATTGAAGATGATGTGGTCATCTCGTTGTGGAACTGGCCACCGGGGGATTCCCAGGTCCATCGTAGGGAGGGAGGCTTCTGGAACTGCGAGTTTCCATGGATGGTCTTGGTCGACATGATAAACTCAGACAGCCTTTCACCTTGCTCGTTCCACTCCAAACCGTGGGTTCCGATGTGGAGTTCTTCCGGCGACCTTCGTGGCCCGATCTTGGCGTTGAAGTCGCCGACGATCACCTTGTAGAAGGTGTGATCTTCCTTATAGAACTTCTCCAGCTCCACGTAGAAGGCCTCGACGTCTTCGTCGTCGTAGTCGGATGTTGGGGCATACGCGACGAACACAGTCAAGGCTGGCACGGAGCCACATCGCTTCAGTCGCAGACGTCCGATTCGGCTTGTCAGAGACTCGTACGAATCGATGTTCATGGCCAAGTGCGTGTTGACGAGGACACCAACGCCGCCTACTCCCTGCTGTCGCATGTTCCGAGGAACAGTTCTTCTCCGGAGTCGTAGGCGGCGTGTAGGGGGTGGTGTCTTCTCGTCTCGGTCAGTCCGATGACGTCGTACTTGATCTTCTTGGCTTGCATCATCAGGTCCTCGACGGATGCTTCCGACGCAAGCGTGCGGGCGTTGTAAGTACAGATCGTCATCCTAGTCCTTCTCAGTTTGCGCAGCCTGGTTAGGCCCTGAGATTTTAGCAGCCTCTCCGTACTCGTCCTTCCCATCGCTGCAGAAATGGGGGCTCTTTCGGGGTCAGGGGAATGAGGCCCTTTAGTGCTGCTGTGTTTGACTGGGATACAACACGGGTAGCTAGTCAGGCTCTGTCGTGCGGGCGAAGAACTCCGGGCAGCCAGCCAGACTGCCCGAAGGGACGGGGCGAGACTTAAGGCGGCCTCGAATCGCCTTACATGTACTCCCAGTCTACCGATTGCAAGCTTTTGGCCGAGCCGACACAGTTACAATCCGCACAGTCACGGACACATCCACGCACACTGTGCACGAACATGCCGCTCCCACGCACAAGGAACGCATCGACCCGACACAGCAGGAGCAAGGAGTCCATCCCCTGCATCCCACCTGCGTCTCTGGGCAGTACACGGTCGCATTTGGTTCGCGTTTAATTCCCCTATCCACCACCCGGGGACGCGCCACGTGGCCCTGCGAGAAGAGGCCCGAGATCCCTCTTAACAAGAGAGCCCGATGGCTCTCTATCGAGGGAGATCCGTGGGGGGACGTTTCTATTTGGGGAAAACCGCCGATGGGCACTGCCACCTTTCACAACAAAACTGTCATTATTTCCCCAACTAATCGCATCTTCCACTAGGTCAGGGAAAGCCAGATTCCCGTGGATTCGAGGAACCTGAAAGTCATCTAATACGAGTTCTTTTTTCTGCATTTCAACCGAACACGAGGGTACAAATGAGCTAAGCATCGTGAGAAACAGGAGGGGGGGGGGGGGGCATTCGTTCGGTACACCTTGCTGCCCGCCGCCCACTTCCCCCCCCCTGGCCGTGCCGCCCTATTTGGACAAGTTTGCTGCGCGCGAAACCGTCGTGAATTGGCGTGACATCGTCCAAAAACCGAACAGCTGATAGGAGACGATTGGGAAGCGCATCTCGGGGAACACTGAAATCATTTTCCAGATGTTGTCAACTCTGAAGATGTTGCTGTACTTGTCAGAAAATGCGGACGAAGCCTTAGTACTGAGCAATGTGGCGGGACCTGAAGAAACCTTTGGCGCTGCACCTGAAAGCTCTTCTCCCCCAAATATGGTGAACAAGATTCTGACTCTTGTCTCGAGAACAAAATCAGCACAGGATATAGTTGCAGGTCTAAGGGAAGTGACTAGAAATGCGATGCTTCCATGCGAAGGCCCGGACATCTTGTCCTCGGCGCGCCCCTCGCCCCGCCCCTTTCTGGGGGCGGTGTATCCAACGACTCTCCGCCGAAACAGGAGCAATGTGGTTCCCCTTTTCAACTTACAAGGGAAGGGTCTGAAGCGTATGCCTGAACGGGGAGAGCGAGTCATATGGGAAGAATCTCCACCCCTCAATTAGTATAAAAATGTGTTTCTTTTTTGCCAACTGGTTAAACCCAAGGAGTGGGGAGTTCCTGGATTTATCGTGGAATCGACGGCGCAATGCACTCATGAGTGCAGGAGTGTCTCTTGTACGCCCGCGATGCCACTGCCCGCAATTTGCTCGAAGCGCAATGGGTATTGACGTTGTTTCGTGCGAGGGAGGCCGGGGCTCGGTTCTCCCGCGCTGCGGTATTTTCGCATGTCAACTGACTGGCTGAGATGATGTCTACACAATTTTCGAAGTTTTCTGCACGTTTTCCAGCTGTATGCTGTGGAGAACAACTTTTTTGCTTACTACTGACCGTTTAACATAATGATGTATGGAAGTTCAGCACCAGTACACAAGCGCAAACTGCATGAACATCGCATATCGTTTCGTTTTTGCTTGGTTCTTGAACCCAAGGAGCTATTAACCGTCGAATTTAATCGCATCTATTTGACCACAATGTCAGCCGTGCATACGTGCTAAGCTACCGTCATCGGCCACATCTTTAAAAACGGTTATCATGGTCGTGAAAGGACTAATCCATTCATGGTCAGGGAAGCATACAACTATTTCGCGGCTTGAGAACTGGTGCGATCATGCGCTGCTCGTTACTACTGTTGTTTTATACGTTTTGCTCATCTATGTCGATAGCTGGGATACGTCGTCCTATTCGCTAAGGGTGACACCGTCGGAAGATTGGTCTTAACCTTGATTTGCCCGAAAGGTGGCCACGAGGGCGCCCAAAGCAGCGGTGGCTTGATACGCTGCAGCAGGACTTCAAGATGGCTAGCTTGCACTCTGATCAGGCATTTGATCAGGAAAAGCGGCGCCGGCATTCCAGGAAAGCGGACCACACAACTAAGCGGGACAAACGTTGAAGAAGAAGTAGCCGACAGATGGGGTGGTTCGTAATCCACCTAGTTAGTTATTCGATTTCGCTTCTAGGCAGTGGCATTACGGGCATACAAGAGACACCCAAGTGCTCGTGAGGGCACGGCGCCATCGATTCCACGATAAATTCAAGAACTCCCTACCACTTGGGTTTAACGACCTGACAAAAACGATACACATTTTTTATACTAATTGAGGGGTGAAGATTACTCCTATTTGAACCGCCTTCTTCGTTCAGGCATACGCTTCAGACTTTCCCTGGTTAGACTGCGCTCCCGAGGAGCTCAAAGTGGTTGCGAGCACCCTGCTCCTCTCCCCGGAATCGACTGCAAGCTGCTACAAGCACTTCCATGAAGTTCTCTATCTCTGTATAGATGAACCGAGGTTCTGCGCTTTGCCATTCCTCGTTCTTGCCGTCAAGGAGGTTATCACGTGAAATCTTCAGGAACCAGTCCCTTGGACGTTGCTTCATGGTAATGACGCAATGCTCGCTTGCAAAGGTAAAGTTGAACTCGAGCAGCAGGTGCTGACTTGGTCTGATCGTTTTGTAGAAGTCCGGACACAAATTGAACGTCAAGAATACCGATTAACTAACGGCTGAAGTGAACAAGTCCTGCTCCGTTAAGATCAATGGCACCGAGCTTCCACGCGCTACAGCTTTCAAGCATTTCTGATCAGCAACCACGTCTGATAGAGGAATGTCAGCTGAAGTGACTGCGCCGCCAATCTGCCAGTTAAAATCTACGGCGCTAAATGTTGACTCGTGAAAAAGGAAGCTGAATTCTGACTCGTAATAAACGCGAGGATCTTGCGCTATTGACTGGGGCACCGCGTTCATACAATTTTCAAACGATGCTACTCGGAAGAGGTTGAAAGTCACACCGATAGCTGGTAAGCTGCGTAGTTAGTCTGTGAAGGTACGACCTCGTTTTTCATGGGATGGATATAGAGCTTCCGCAAAACAGGCGTTAAATTTAAGGTGCCTCAAGAATGACCCAGATGGAACCCAAAGTAGTACTGGCTTGGCACCGTGAACGTAGGCTTGAAATCAGATAGTGCTAGCTTCCGATCGGGAGAGACGGCGTCGATGTACCAGGAAAGCGGACACTGCAATCAAGTGAGATAAAATCAGCAGAATGCATGCAACTCCACAGAGCAGCAGCCATTTCGTCTACCTGACTCGAGAAAAAACGCCGCTAAAAGGCATCTCATTCAAAAATGTTTCGGATATGTTGCACCCGACTTTGGATGGGAATGCTGTAATACGGCTGTGGCTCGACGTCAAATCACCCAACTTGTGGAAGGCTGGTGGACGTGCTATTAGGGACCGATCCATCTACCTGGGTAGCATTCCTAGAGCCATGATAGCATTGTTTGTGTTAATTTTAGAAGCCCTTACTAATGAATAAGTCGGTTGTAAGCCCACAGGATAACAGCATCTAGTTCCTCTAACTCCCATCCTGCACAGTTCTGGCAGAAAGAGATCGACGTCCTACCTTATATTCTCAAGGTTTCTCAGTGAATGGTCTTTGAGAAGCTTTGATTCTGTAGTATTTAATAATAAAAAGCAGGAGAACACGCACAAGGAGTAAAATTTCCCTGGAAAACTTACACCTATGCAACCCTGGCCTCATGCGTAAAAAACAGCACATCTAGATAGACTCAAGATTAGCTCAGAACGCCACATAATCTGGAAGCCTAATAGAATTCAAAACAGCACCCAGTATCGTTTGGTTTTAAAACAATCTACTAGTGAAAGGATAGGAAACGAGAGGTTGTTGTCAATCAATCTCTATTTCGAAATACGTCATACATTCTACAGACATATCGTTGAGGCAATCCGATTGGATATTTTTTGGTTTAGACAATGATCTATTGTGGCGAGCCGCTGAAGAAGTCAGTGCTTTGTGTTTTCCAGACAAGTCTAGTTGCAATCCACCTATGCCGGGGATAGGAGGCTTGGTTGAAACAAGTGGGACTCGAACCAAGAACCTCGACTCGGGGGCAAACGTGCAGCGTGTTCGTGCCACGGACAGCGCTACCACACGCCTACTAGCAACGACAAAGGATTACCTTTCTCCCTTTTGGCAGCCGTGCGAGCCTTCAATAGCTCTTCTCGGAAATTCACCATCGGCTCCAGCGATTTATTCACTCCTTCGCTCAATGTGACCACTTTGAACTGCGCTGATCTGAAGCGTGAGACATATGGACAAAGCATTAAGCTCCTTTGCGAAATTTGAGACGTACTTTGCTTTGACGACAAATGCGCCACGACCAAGTTTCTTTATACGCCTCTTTTTCTTGAGATGCGCCTTTTCCTGCCTTAATTCCTCCTCCTTCTTCTTCTTCTCTTGGTACTGAATACAGCCAATGCTTGGGAAACAAATGCTGGCACAAAAATTCGGTTTAAATAAGTGTATACCTGTTCGAAAATGCTCAGCTCTGCCTCGTCACCAAGTTTAATGTCGGGCACAACCTTCGACGAAATTTCCGCAGGGGCGTCCGAATCGGAACCGCTCTCATCTTCAACATCCGGCTCAACCACAGCAGCTTTGTCCTCATCATCGGAACTCAAACACTCAGCAGCGACATCCTTCTTCGGAGGTTCACGAAAACTGCTTCTGCCGCTACGTGTGACAACTGTAACCGAAGACGAAGAACATTTAGGAAAAAGCTCTATAGTGTTGTATGAAATGCCAACGTACCCATTTTATTCAACGTCGTTCTGCAGCTCGTCGCTCAATCGCAGTGCAGAGCCTTTCCAGATCACTTAGTTGCTGCTTCTTCTAAAAAATTCGAAGGCTGAAAAAACTGAAACAACAGAACAAAAGAAAAGAGTCCCGTTACGATGTACACCGGGAGCAAGGACAGTGCAGCCATCTCCCTAAGCATATCCGACTCTCTCCTTAAGGTCCTCATAACTACTCCGAACAACACCGAAATCCTACTAACGATCTATTTCACCGCTAATGGATAGAAACTATGATCCGTTGAGCTTCATGCTCTTTGTAGGTGGAACTACCCAAGTTGTATAGTTGAAAGACAACCTAGCCCTTCAGAGCCAATGCTTACTATGCAGCACCTTAGACTCCCAGCGCGAATATTTGGAGAAGTTCGAGCAGTATGCTGAAGCGCAATTGTAAAGGAAATTCCACTTTCTCCGCTTTCCACGATTTCTTCGGGCTTTAAAGGTAATCCAAGCAGGTCCCCTTTTCGTGCATATTCAAAGACTACGCCTTTCGGCAAACAGGGATGAAGAATGATATTCGAGATCGAAGCGATATTGTGCGATCAAGGCTCGGTTGAAAAGAGATTTCAGAAATGCAGATGGTGTTGAACTCCCGTGACATCGAATATCGAGTCAAACACTCTTCGCACTTGTGTTCCGTAACGAGAAACACCCTCCAAAGAACACCTCGAATTGAGCAATGCAAGAGCAGTGGCGGTTTGCAGATCAGAGTACCCTAGGCTTTATCATCAAGAATGCGTGATCGAATGCGTCGTATTCCTTACGGAAGTCGGACTGATCGCGGATCTCTGCCTTAGCAACACTTCATGGCCAGTGCAGTGCAAGTTAGGCGGGAGCAACCTGCATGAACCTGCACTGGTAGACGACTTTGTGCAGATTCAAAACTGTCGAGGGATTCAATGTCACTCTACATCTCCATGTTAAGCAACATCAGCTTACATTTGCCGGACTAAACATAATCATCTCGGGACAATGCAGGGAAAGAAGCTAAAGATGGGGAAGCATGAATAACCACCACTGTCATTCTAGTATTTACAAGCAAATATACTTTGTGGCGTTTCAACCTTCATTTTCTTATGCCCCCGTGAGATTCCCTTTAAAGATAAAAGGAACTGATTTGTAGTGAGACTATTCCATCAATGGAAGCTTTCCGTCAGATGTCGGCTATTGTCTACTTCGTGCATAGCCTTGCTTATGAAAGCATGTCGTGGATGCAAAGACTAAAAATGTAATTCAATAAAGGAGCTGCAGACTTGCAATTCACCTTTTAAATAAAGCATAAAAGTCGGCGTTAATTAGCACCTCCTTGGGATGAGCTGCGAGTCTTTTATTCTACCGAATATCCTGGAAGTAATGCGTATTAGGCCCTCTAATGACTTGCGGTTGCCAACCAATGCACAATTCAGTGTTTTTGCTTGTTTATACTCTCCAGAGAAGTCTTCCCAGAGTTTTTATTCTACGAGATATTTTGGAGGTAAGGTACCAATTCATTAACCGCGAACAGATATACTTGATTGGCCTGCCCCACCGTCCGAATACGCATAAATGCATACCCGGCCTAGATGGACACATCAGAACAAGGAGCTCAATCTACTTATTTTCCTGACATTACTCCGAACCAGTGCAAAGCATTATGGTCTCCGCTATGCAGCCCAAGTCGTCCTACTGAAGAATGTCTATGGTATCAGGCTAATCAAAATGCAATCAAAAGGAACGAACCTGATTGACAAATTCAACTGCACGATCGATGCTCGGCCACAGGTTTTCCAGGTGGATCAGCTGCGATTCGATGGAATGCAAATTGTCGTATATCTACAATAAAATGTTCCCCTCTTCCTGAACTGAATGTTTCAAAAATTATTTAAATAGGGAGATTATAATTAAACAGAGTTCGGATTACACTTCAAGATACAGTACTGGAACCTTCAAAACGGACTCCCAAAAGGTTATCAAAAAGAAAGGCCTGTGCTCCAGATAATAACTTTGCAACGTTTCAGAACTTTGTAAGTTTAGACTTACATGCGGCCAAATTATACTTGACGGAGTTGAATATACGAACCAAAAACGGTATTTCGGAGAACATAGTGGAAGTATATAGAACTTTAAACTAGAGGGTGATATCCTACCACAGCAGTGTCTGCGGTTATTGAGCAGCTGAGAGTGTTCAACTCCTCCAAAGCCGCTGCACTTCGCTCCAAAACGTCACCAAGACTCTTCGTAGCAGGTCCGCTCTGAGAAAAAACTTGACGGCACCGAAAACGCATATAGAACCAGAAAGCTCGACATCAACTACGAACCACAGATCCCAACAACTGGACGATAGAGACGATGTTCTCTGTGATTGAGGCGAGCTGATGGGACGCACTATGCACTTCTGTACCTGGACTCTGCTCCTTCAATGGCTTCACAACGGGCATACGACGTCGCCTTGAGCGACTCTTAAGCAAAAAAATCTTCACGTTCAGGGCACCACTGGCAGCATCTGATACCTTCTTAGCCATCGATTTCGGGCGCTGGTGGTAATGGGAGGAGAGGAGACAGCGATAGGTGAAAGGTGGCGCAATCGCAATCAAAACAGGCCGTGTACATAGCAGCGGTTTGTTATCAGGACACCACTATATTGACCTTAACTGCCCTGCACTCGATACAGAACGATAAAGGCTGGCCCCATATGACATGCCAGCCTCTCAAAACCTCACCTTAGAGATCCCTTCACCCTCCTGATTCGTATCCATCGTTAGAAACATTTGAATTAAGAAACCAAAGGATCAGTTGGGGAAATTGGGAACTAAAAAAGGATGAGGATTCGCAGGCACAACCCTTGTTCCAAGGACGGTCCACTGCACTCGGTTTCTTTGGCCCCGATGGTAAAAACGAAAACAGGCAACTATAAGGGGATGAGATAATAACACAACAACCTATCTGCGACAGAACAGCGTGCCCTCTTTTTAGCTTAGATGCGTTCTGACTGCTTTTTGCTATCCGATACACATTCGCTTTTTCCTAGCGGCGATGACCCCACATCCGGACTACACCGATTCGCAATCACGAACACTCCCTCAGGTAATGCTGCTACGCAAATAATTCGTAGGAGAAGTAGTTTTACATACTCGTTAATTACTAGTGAAATGCAGGGGCTACTCACTACCTTGCCTAAAAACCAGGACAGTCTGGTTGACGAATACCTCTCCTAATGGTAAGTAAAATTTCACCACTTCGACCACTACCCATGGAAAAAGGCGCGTGTACAGACCGAGAAGACGACTGCTGTCGCGTGCATCCTGAACCGAGGTGTTTGTCACTCTTCTAAGTTAGCCTAATGCTGAAATCCGAGTGCTCTTCCAAATGGAAATGACCTTGTAGGTTATATGGTAGACTGTCCAAGATGATTAGAACAAAGCTTGCTATTCAAGTAAAGTTAGATATTGCTTTTTTCAAATTTTTAGTTCAGCCCGAGTGAATAATAAATAATTGAATTAATTTTTATTTTTTGAGAGAAAATTTGAAAAAAATAAGCAAATACAAACTTTGTCTCGAAACACAAGGCAGCAGTCATTCAGTGCATTAAAAGATGAGAGCGCGCTATGTCGTCGAAAAGTTCATCTCGATTTCTACTTGACTGATAGTGTACATGGTGTTTGCATAAAACATCAAAGTGAGGATATGGGCGTTATTTACAATTATTTCGGTTGTACCAATTACAGGTTGGAAACTCTATGCAGAAATTCTGCTATCAATCCCATCCCATCTTGAGCGAGGAAACGGCGCAATTTCTACTAATTCTCCCTATAACATGGCAGCCCACCTGCTCTTTAAAATAAGTTTTAAACCATTCTTTTTCCTCAAATATGATAAAATAAAAAATCTAACAATGTGTCCACTTATTGTGTAGGTGAACTAAAGCTTCTAAGGAGTCACTAAGAATTTTCTTGAACGCGAATTATACTAAGCTTTCAGAGAGTCTCTAGCTCAATACTGAAGAAGCTTATTTCGATTTTGAAGAGTTGCTTTCATCTCAAAAGTCTTACCATTAGGCTAGCTCAGAGGAGTGCCCAATTTCACGTGAAAATGGTATATACTACTGCTTCTACGACGTGGCTGATGTGCTCCTCCCAATACCACCTTAAACCTAGCTGCTAGCTGGCTGTGCCAGGCAGATCAGCGGATATATATGAGACACTGAACTGGAAAACTAATCCACTTTATAGCACATAACAGAGCGAGAATAAAAATTTATTTCGAGAATTAACAATATATTCAACCTAATCATACAGTCCAAGGTGACTCCAAAAATGTACATATATTGCAAGAGTAACTTCTAAAGCGATTTCGGTGGCTCAGAGTAAGCAGGTGGACTGAGGTGAGAACTAAAGTGATCATGTGAGGACAGTTCGGAAAGAAACGTAGCATCACAACGCTATGGCACTAGAAAATTCAAAGAATAACAAAGGGCGGACCGCCTGAAAGAACTGATAGGAGCATTCCAACAAATTGGAACACAGGCCGGTGTGAAAAGAAACTCCTTTCATAAAGGAAGAACGAGCTGTAAGTGAGGATTGTAAGCATTAACAGGATGACCTTGTAGGACGTATACAACATTAACCAAAAACTATATTTGCATGCCAAAAGATCTAATATTTCTGCAACAACGATGTTATGTAGATGCGATGCAGAAAATGGAATAAATGCGCAAAAACAGGTGGCGGAAAATATGGGAACCCTCAATCGAAGCCAATTAAAACGGCCTCTTACGTGGCCGATAAGCATACTGGCTGAAGGAGTCCGACATCTTTTCGGCAAAACGAGTGCTCGATAAGGATGCATCATGATGGGATTGCCTAAAAATGATGAACCAAATAAACGAAAAAGTAAAGACTACCTTCTTCTTCTAACTTTGTAATAAAATAATTAAAATGAAGAAAGTAAAGAAATAACAAAGGCACGTGTTATTCTAATCCTTCGTTGAATGTTCGCAGAATTCAATCCCCGAATGATATCATCGAGGCAAGTCCTACGTGCATTTGATGTTCACAATGATTAGCGGTGGACAGCCGACCAACATATCTGTGCTCTATCATTCATAAAGTCTAGTAGCAATTCATTCGTCGCAGAGGGATTTAAGGCTTAATTCGTTTCCTCGCGACGTGAAGCTTGATTTGAGGTCCGAGCATGAGCCGCTCAGTCCCTCATCCGATTACGCTACCCGGGCTCTGCACTTCAACACATTAGCAATTTAAAAGAAGTGTAAATCATAAACCTCCTAAAAGCAAATAGTTTCCAGAGCCGAGAAGTGGAAGAGAGTAGCGTTCCTCTTCCTCAACCCCAAACTCCCATGACTCCCATTACACTTACAGTTTTTGACGCTCATTCATTTCAGGAAGTTGTTGACCAATGCAGACTGGTCACTTCCTTAAACTACTAGCACTAGCGCAACTAACCTTTCCAAAATATGGTATAAGAAACCATATTTTGAAAAGGCTAGTTGCGCTATAAGAAAATGTAAAATGTAATGCGGTATAGGAAACGCATTGAGAATAAGACCCCTTGAGCAAGACCTGCTGAAATTTCCTTTCTCGACACAGAATAATGAAAAACTAACAATCTGCGAGCAATATAGACGAATTAAAAAGCTTCGGACATAAATATCCTCCGCTCAAAGACCACGAGGTGGTACCTTGTCGCACGCCAATGCCAACTGCAAATGTTGACGTACACAGGACAGACGAACGAAAAACTTTGTTTGTTCTAATCGAGCGTAACACTAGCGTGACAGAAAAGGTAAATGTCGGCAATGAACACATTTGGGATGCTACACTAATTCTAAATGAGATGCCGAAGCCCTTTCAAAATGCATTTGGCCTATAGATGGTCTATACATGCGAATGGTACGCAAGAGCCAAACACTGCCCCTCTGATAATTCTAGTATCAATTAACCTACACCAGAATCTAAGGTTTAAGCAAGAAAGTACCCTAAAACTCTTTCCGGATTCATACCAGAACCAAAGCCTTTATTGGACTGAGCTGAACGCGTCCAGCATATGAACTAGAAAAACAGTATAATAAACAGAAAACACTCCACAACTTCATATGAGCGAGACTGGTCTTCCCGAACAGCAAAGTTGGTTTAGAATTCGTTGACTTGCAGTAATGGTAATTAATAGTAAGCAAGTGAAGCAAGTAGCCTAAATAGTTGTCCATGGCCAGACTGTTTATGGATATGACCCGATATCACTTCCCAAGCGTGAAAAACGCAGCTACCATCCGAAGTGCTTCAAAAGCTGCCACTTTAAGCATGGAAATGAGATAAAACCAACCATGGCACCTCCTTGACGCTTCTACTGACGATACTGTTTTGTTCTCCGCCATGGCTCGAGGGCGGATAATAAAACGAATCCTCCTGCTTCGTATAGTGAGGAGATCCATTCTGCGTCAAATCTAGGCCCAGATCACGTAGCTCCACGTACCTGCAAGAGTGACCTTCACGGTTACCTCACTTTGTCAGCTGATTTTAACAGCAACACACCAACACCTTTACTCCCCAAAGTAAGACCACTCTACAACGAACCTGCTGGCATTTCCGACGTGCGCGTAATTCGCGGACAGGACCGCCAGGAAGAATGACAAGCCGAGTATAACCAGGCATGAGCCCACCCACCCCACAATATACCATGATCGGGCGGTGGAAGAAAACGCACAAAACTGCTGGGCATCTCCTCCGCACAGATGCAAATCCTAAGCAACAAAGTTGCATAAGAACGAAAACGAAACAACGTTCAAAGCTCCAACCACAAGCCACTTACCGCACTGGACAACCCCTTCAGAAGAGGCTCGAAAACCTTTAGATCAATGCAGACCTCTTCCGTGAATACCGGAATTTCATGGCAAAGATGATCGAAGACGAAATAGGACCCACAAAGAACGGAACAGATTGTTATGATAAACAGCCAACATACTAGCTGGAAAGAATGCAATAAGTTATCGTTCTGTGAGCTTTTCCAACCTTCAGATGGAATTAATGATGACAGTTTACCAGTAATGTACACCACACCATTGCAAAAGCACAAGCAAATCTTCCGCCGCATTTCGCCTTATCGTCTGAAAATCATAGAAACCTTAACTTCAACTCAGTTCACAAAAGAACCGTGAACTCACGCTTGAACATCTCTTCCCTGGTTGCACCAGTAGCGGAAAATCCAACGAGAAGAAAAAACAGAGCGAACAACGACATTAGGACAGCGATAACCACGAAGAACACTTGCACCTGAATTCGCCCGATATTCTATTGTATGGGTTCGTTTCTTTATCGAAAGAAACTCCTACGATTTCTAATACAGCGGTTGCTGCTTGCACAAAATCACCACAATTACAACTTTACGACAACTGATTACTCTCACGTCTTTATAGAGACTCTACAGCTTAATATTAACCATAGCGCGCCTTTTCCAAACACCCCATCTAACATTGAGTCAACCTCTCATAAATTATGGTATGGCGGTAGAGACATTGTCATCAAGCCAAGATTGATATCGAAGCCTTATTCAGCTTGTGTTTCGCGTTTTTCTGCCTCTGTTTTCTCTTTTCAGAGCCTGGCAAAGACAAGGGGAGTTGGAGGGGATGCCCATTTCAAGTTTTAGCAATTTCGAAAAAGGGACGAATCATGAGCTATACTACCCAACTAACGCTGTCTCTTTCTCCCATTAGCTTTTGAAATTGCTGTAACTCGAAATTATTCACACCATTAGACGGGTAAATATTCTCCAACTCCTCATGTTTTTTCTGGCTCCGAAAAAAGGCGGTTACGCCGAAAATAGGCCGTATAAAGCTTCAGGGTCAATCGTGTCATGACAACTACAGGAATCTCTCTGCATTTCAAAGACATGTCAACACTCCAGGATGAGAACGTGGAAAATCACGATATGTATTTCGCTTCAACGCAAATCCATTTGAAAATCGGGTTGAGTCAATGCGAGTCGATCACTGCTCCTTCACGAGGTCAAAGCGTTGCCAAAAGTACTGCTCAAGAAGACAGAGAACCAACACGATCATCAGATGACATCCAAAACTAAAAACGCTGAGTGTCTCCATCTCCACTTTATTCTGTAGAAGTAGGAGGTCTAATACGGAAGGGAGAACAGCGGAGTTGCCTTTTTATCCTGGTATCACTTAATGTAGCTCAGGTAATATTACAAAGAAATGCATGAAACTCATCAAAAAGGTAGGTGTCGCCGCCTTTACAATATAAGCCTATGACTGCTACCTACATCCAAGAAGTTGTTGTTTCGAAATGCTATAAGGCCGCGGCTCCTGCAGTGAAAGAAAACTCGTTTTATAACACAAGTGCAGCGAATGGGAAAGGCAACCAACCTTGTCCAACCACGGTAAGTCTTGTATGCGTAGCGATCGCCTGGTCTGTTCGACAGTAGCATTGAACCCCCAAGTCATCATGACGGAAAACAGAATCACACCGATAAAGCACAACAGAGTGGCCATAAGGGAGGCATAGGGAATCCTAAAAATGAACAGTGAAAGACGATCGTGTAAAAAAACTGAAATGTTGCTCTGCGAAAAAAAGCATAAAAACCTTCTTCCCTAATAATCACTGGAGATAATGGAGGGCGTTAACCAATCTCTGACTAGGATGCGCAAAGGATGCTATAATACTTCTGTGAGGTGTTGTGGAAGCAATTTGAATGCGCACCTGGATCATAATTAAAGCTCAGAATTGCTAATCCATGATCACATTAGTGTTCTATCCCACCCAGAGAGACAAGTCTGGCACCGATTCTCCGACACCAAAGGGATGGATGAGTCACTGGCCTGAGCAGTGGGTGAACCAAAAGTCTCGATTCAGGGTGCAGACGGCAGCCATGACTTGTGTATGTGTCAACCAAGCCTTTCATCTCTTAGGTATCGGTGAAATGGTGCCAGACTTCCCTGGGAAGGATAATGCACTGAGTTGTCGGCGCAAATAGGGTCCGGGGGGGGGGGGGGGGGTCACCATGTAGTACAGCCCTATCTGCTTTTTGAAACCGGAATTTTTCTGCAGCAATAATGTGATCTACCCCTACAGTGAAGTGAGGTAGGCCATTTATGATGTAACTAGACATACACGTGCCTTTTTACCAAGGCGTGCAACCACTGAATAGGGGTGACCCCCCCCCCCCCCGGACCCTATTTGCGCCGAGTTGTCTATTGATCGGGCGCCAGTGCTCGTATAAAGCGATCAAACACGAATTACGTTTGCCTCCACCACCTTCCCGTAGAAGTAAAACGATTGGCTAACGCTGTTCTTTTCCCTTCATTCCTTAAAACCGCGCTCACGACACAACGACACCATGGACCACACTGTTCTTCCACATTCGGTAAACGAGGCTGTGGGTCACGACGTACGGCTTACTTGCCGAAGTGGGCGGAGTCGTCCTCTTATCCTAACACACCGAAGGGCGAGGAACACCTTTTTGGGGGACGGTCAGTAGGTACAACATATGGCCACGCCCCTCGCCAGGGCATGCGATCTTCCTCTCATCCCCTTGCTCACTCACCCCAATCCACTAGGCTTCACCGAGAGTTTAAAGGCTGCCTACCGAAACCTTTGAGACGCAAAACAAAACTTCCGGTCAGCAGAACAGCGGGTGTACCTCCTCACGCCATGCCCCAGCAGGAGGCGGGTGTACTTCCCGACGCGCTGCCAACATTTTTTGACCGCGCCCGGAAAACGACAACGATGATGGTGTGAGGTACTGCTTCACGCCCAAAACAAAACGTCTACTCTTTGAGTCTTAAAACTAATAGTTGTGTGGTGTCATGCGCAATTCTTTAGTTCGTTAGTGGGCGACGTTTAGACAAAACAGCCTTCTTCGAGGGATTTTAGAAAAGATTCATAAATGTGCATAGTGCTGGTTGACAAGTACCTAGATAGATTGAAATGGGAACGGTGCTCTTCCTCTAAACCGTTTATAGCTTTATCTACCTTAAACTTCGAAAAACCTGAACGGATACACCTGCATTAATGTAGCTAATTCATGAGTGACAGCACTACAAAAGCAAAAACGGAATAGAAACGTACCTATTGAAGCAGCCATCGTGACCATGAGCCTTCACAGGAATTGGTCCGCTAATGAACTCCGTCCTCGGCCCCCGACGAGGAGGAGCATCAAGCACCACCCCGTTAACGCCGTTGTCGCGAATCTTGGCAGAATGCGGAAAAGGGAAAGGATCGATACCTGAAAATGAAAAACGAGTTCAGCTGAGAGCTGAGCTGAGGCACAAAAGCGTTTGCGGGTAGCGACACGTTCATAACTAAAAGAATGAAACCGTGGTGGGAGAGTCGAGAGAGGGAGAACTTGAACAAATGTTGTTCCTTAAGGGAAAGTCGCATAAACTGATCACCAAGCTCATTGGCAAACACTGCAGTCGAATTAGATGTACCTAGGCAGACCCATTTAGATCTTCACTACGTAAGGTAATGTTAGGAAAAACACACTACCCCCAATGAAGCTGCTAATAGCCCTAGCTGGCAAAACAACTACTTTACTCTACTTACATCAACAGCCACAAAGCTCGAAAATGGGTTACTTGAGGTACTCCCACGAATATTCCAAATCAACTTTTCGACCAGCCTGTTGGACACTTGTATAGCCCTGATACTTTCACTGCTCTCGCAATGACCTGCATTAGCAGTTCACTCCCGAAAAAAGCTAAACTTGTTGCAATTTCAGAACAGCCATACTTCTCGAACAGTATCACAGTCCTAACAATGCGGGCTTTAAAGCTTTGGGGGCACGGGTTAAGAAGAGTCACTCCGGTAGATACAGTGGTAAGTTTCTGGGCACCACTTCCGCTCTTCCTCTTTATGGTGACCTCGTAGACTTGGCATCACTTCGCAAATTTTTTTTTTAGGTTAACGACCAGAACCACCAATGCGTTAGATGGGTCACCTCTTGGAGTTTCTTGTACACACCCTTTATCCGGCAAAGGGCAGAAGATCTACATATAGTTCAAGATTCTTAGAACAAATGATGGTGGTGCCCTTTCGTGGGCTTAAAGTCCTATGTTCGACTAAAAGAGGAAATTGCATTCCCTTCTGCAGCCCTAAACCCAAGGAAGGAAGACATAGAGCTCCTAGAAAGTTTTCAGAGTAATTTACGCAAAAGTTATACATTGTACGTTACGGAGTGCACTACAAAGACACTGCCTATGGTTAGGCAAGGTCAAGGGCTCTTGATCCTCCAAGCTTCATAGTACCCGTAGCAAAGCAGATTTCACGTTCTTAATACGAAATGTAGCTAATAATCCTCAGTCGCTTACTCTACTACTCTAGCGGCGGAAATGAGGATGCTCAGATGGACATATGGATGGACCCCTCCGTACAGAATGCGAAACGAGGATGTTAGGGCAGTGATGAAGATAGCTCCGATCCAGCTAAAGATGAGGGAGCAGCGCATAAGGTGGTACGGACACATCCTCGGAAGACCAGAGGATCATCCCACGAAGTTGGCCCTTAATTTCGAGGCACCCGGTAAGAGTCCGAGAGGAGCCCCAAGGAAAAGGTGGAAGGACGTCATCAAGAGAGATCTCGCCGAAATCGGCGCCGCGCCAGACGACGCCCTTGATAGGATGAAGTGGCGACGGATCACAAGAACAACGGACCCTGCGACTGCGCGGGACTAAACACTCAGGAGAATAAGAATCCTGAAGTCGCTTTAAGGTAACGCTGACGATGTCCAGGGGAGGCAAGTTCCCTCTCTATGCTTCTGTTGCCAAATCTTAAAAAGTACAAATTCTCATAAAGATGTTTTGCTGCGATCAAAACTCTGGTGGCAGGCTTGACTCGAACACGCACCTCCTGCTGACCACAAGGAATACTCTACACCATTACACTACCGGCGCAGTTTCATCGAACGCAACATCCACACCTCGTAGGGCACATCAACACTCACCCGCATATCGAGATGATCCTGCCGCAAATATTTAGGCTATAGACCTTGATAGAAATGATTTAATTCATCGCGTTCATTATATTTAAGCCTCAACTGGCTGGTAATGAGGTTGTAAGCCTTCTTAACATTGACATGAGAGCTTACAACCTCACTACCAGCCATTTGAGGCCTAAATATAATGAATTGAAGCGCAAACTCATTCACCTATAGAATCATAGGATTGTTAAACAACAACGATCAATTTTTTTGTGATATTCACGATCACGAAAGACCGTTCCTCTGTCTTTCATATTCAGATTCACATCGTGAGCATAGTCAGATTCAGATCGTGAGCACCGTATTGACAATTTTCCTATCCAAGCGGCGGATAGCGTGAAAGATCTTGTTTTCACAATGAAGCTAAATTGGATTTCTCTGAGCACGTGTCCAATTCTTGCAGGCGCGCCCAGCATAGAACATATTAGATTTTCAAAGGTTTGACGGAATAAGGCTGTTTTGATAAGGGCTTACAAGTCGTATGTGCGTCTGTTAGTGGAGTCCTCCACCACGGTCTTTTCCCCCAGTAGGAAAAACCTGATTAACGCGCTGGAAAAGGTACAGAATAACGCTGGAAAGGGTAATAATAACTATTGGGGGATTTTTGTACTCCAGGGTACCTAAAGCCTCGATAAGAAATAAATACCTAGGTGTCCATTCCCTGGCATCTCGTAGAAAAATCTTTGACATTTGCATGGTCTATAAGTTACTCCACCAACCGCGTCATAGGGAATCCAGTTTCTTTACAATGCGAGCTTCTCACACTAAAGGAGAGCAAGAAAATATTTTCCTCTCCTGCCCTAGGAGCAGGTTTAAGGTAAGCCTCTTCCCTCACAGGGCAGTAAGCGCTTATCTTAGGGTGACGAAATGCATGCAATCCTCCCTTTCTCTGGGGCAGCTTAAGCGGCAGTTCAAAAATCGTTGCTGAGTTGTGAGGTTTAGGACTGAGGTGTCTTTCATTTTTTTTTGACTCTGGGTTGCAAGTTAAGGAAGCTGTGTTGTGCTATTTTTGATTGCAGATCTGACATCATTTCATTTGATTTGTTGCTATGCTTTTTTTCGGTTTTTCTCTGAGTATGTTTTTGATGTTGCGCTTCAGCTGTACTGTTCTATTGGTGTGTCTGTGTACCTAGCGGCTGCGTATCGCGTTCGTATTGAATAAATAAATAAATAAATAAATTGTTGATCATGTGGGTTCGAGCTTTTGACGCCTGAAACTGACTCTGCATTATGACAGATTGACAGATGACTCTGCATTACGTTATCTGGGTGTTGCGTTCTCTTTTGAAGAGTACGTGTTCCTATTTGATTCGAGTTTGTCTACTTACTACGAGCGATATTTCGAACTTCAATGAATAAGGCACTTGGACAACCTGGAAACCTAGCACTTTGACGTCAGGCCCATAGAAAATGGTGGCCTAAACACTTGGTAGTTCCACGACAAATTAGTTAAGTGAGAAGAGCTGCAGGAGAGTAGTGTCGGAGAAAAGACCGAGAAATAAAGGTGAAGTGCCACCTTTCATTTCGAGATCTCTATGGTGAGGAGCACCTCAGCAGCAGAAGGCCAGGTCGGCTGCGAGCCAGCAGGAGCTGACTCATATGTACACACAACAGGAAATTCAATACACGCAGGGGAGGGGTGGAGGTGTGTGCGCGGAGGCACAAAGAGGATCGAGGAGTGCGGCGGCAGCGGATTAGCCTCGGAACCAGACAATCAGCTGATGCTGACCTGAATTGCAATCCGCATGAGCTTGACACCACATCGGTGTCTGCACTCATTCACGGTTCCAGGCGACGTTAAAGCTCTGGATCAGGACGAACCGGGCAAGGATGGAAGTCGTGAAAGGGAGACCATCCTCATTTCCTCCCTGAGATCCTAGCGATTTGTCCAAGAACTTTTAATATGAAAACGGCAAGTCTAGTAGTAGTAATTGCTAGTAACGTCATAACCATAGGAGCAGCTCTAAGCCTGCTTTGGCCTTAGTAGAACTGGAAATGGAAGATATACAGCGTGCACACCAGCTCTTGACTTGCATCAGGGATGGTTTTATAAGTTCTCAAAGGTGTGAATACGCCCAGTGATTGCGGACTCCAGGTCAGTCTAACTAACCATAAGAATGTTCATTAAGAAAAAATACCAGACAAAAAATGAAGGAAAAAAACCAAAAGAATAGAACAAAGAGAACAGAGAGCGATTCGACAACAACAGCAACATAGAAGGTCATCTTCAGTTGAAAACCTCATTTCTAAGCCAGATAGCACTTACACGACTCCTCATTTCCTCAGTGTTGCTGAAGGCGCTTAGCAGTTTTTACGTACAAACTACAAGCTGTGTATGTGAAAGACGTTGCAGTCTGGTTCTGGGACGAGCGAGAGATGACTTTTCAAGTTCTCTTGTGTGAGCGATTTCCTTGTTTTAAAGAATTTATACGGCCTAGAAGCAGGAGTGAAATGTAGGAACTTATGTACACCACACACATCGACACCTTTCAGATGGTAAAGGGAAACTAGGACATTTAATTTTTTACCACCACAAGTGAGAACATTTCTTAGAAAACTGTTTCAAGACTGTTGTCCAACTGCTGCTTAGCAAACGGTTATAAAAGGTGAAATGAGAAAGGTCACCTTAAATTTGCAGCTGAAGTGCAGACAAGGTCAGTCTTTTTATCTGAGGAAGCCTTATTGAGTTCAACTTGTTGGTAGCAACAAAGGGCTGAGGCACCATTGTACTTCACGGACTCCTGAGGACGAGGAGAGGTCGAAAAACATTCTGCGGCCAAACTTCGCCCAGGAGTTATTTGGAGTGCTGATCACGAATCTGACATCCGTTTTTGAAATTTCGGCCGATGACGGTAGGTACCGGAGACTAAGGCTGCCGTGGTCATAATCACCGATTTCGCCCAAACTTCACCTAAGGGGGGGGGGGTTATTTAGGGTGCTGATCACGATTCTGACATCCGCTTTTCGCTTTACGCTGGAATACGTTAGACTACGGTAGGTACTGGTAATCGCCCTCCAGCGTAGAACGAAAAACGGATGTTAGATTTGTGATCAGCACCCCAAATAACCCCCCTGCGCGAGTTTGCGTGAAAAAAATTTTGTTCGACCTCTTCTGGTCCTCTGGAGTCCGTAAAGTACAATAGTGCCGGTGGCTTTATTTCTACGTGAACTGACTTCGAGCCCTTCCCCCTCCCCTGAATCATTGCGCGTTCTCCTAGTTCGTTACGATGTTAAAATGAACCATAAGCGCGAGATTGGAGAAGCAGGCCGTGTTCCGCGATTTGACTTCGCATCTTTACCCCTAGGATTTCCTGTTATGCAATGAAATAAAATGCCTTGGCCCGTTCTTCCTGCAAACCTCAGAGACGTAGCTCCAACGAAAGCACGATGAAAATGCGATCAATGTCTGCGGGAAATAACATGGGCAAGGACTTAGAATTGGAAGTGACTTATGCCTCAGAACGCCTCACAAAACAGGTCCTATGAAAGCAGACTGCACGCGAGATCACCGCCGCATGGAGCTTTGTTTAGTCGCATTCGCTTGCGCGAATTTGCCGAAAATGAGGTGAATGAGAAACGCGATGTGCTTCCTTCACAGTCGCTGGATAGGAGCTGGCACACTAACACGTGGGAAGTGAAGTCGAAGTGCATCAAGGTGTAGAAGGAAAGACCCATGCACTAAAGTGCGCGTCACTGCATTCCAGGGCGAGAACCCACAAAGTACTAAGACGCCAAAGACCGTAACTGGATTCCTCGAGATATCAAACGTCAACTAAAGACGTCGGCCGGTGTGACCTCCGTGAAAACTGCCCCGTGTCCTTGGCCGAGGACTGAGGTCTGGAAGTCGACAGATCCGCGGTGGCAAACTTGAGAATGAACCACTTCACAGACGCGAGACACTGAATTGGCAAACCACGGGAGATTTCCCTGCAATTTCCACGTCGAGAGAAGTCAACTGTTCGAACCTGCCCCTCCGATTACTATAGATCCGCACGCCGCTCATCCCCGCGGTACTCGCCTAAACTAGGACCTCACCACCCCACACTTTTCTAAACTTATTTCTACAGCAAAAACCCACAACGCCAGAAATTAGGCGTGAATGGTGCGCAAGCGCGGGGCAGTACGTACAGCGCAGAAACTCGCGCCTACAGTATAGTGAATTTCCGCTGCGATGTAGCCATTCGCACGAAGTGGTGAGCCATGTCTGACACTATCGTAGCTGAACGAGCGAATATCGTGAATATGGAGGTGCGTTGTGCCAGAATCCCTTCCAATTGACCTTTCGTTTGGTGGAAGACACTTACCTCGACACTCTAGGTTACGAGAAATCCGTCCCGACTTGCAGTAATCACAACGACATGCCGCCTTTCGAGATCAACGCTGCCAGCTACCTCAAATATTAGCACTGGTGACGTCTGAGGCCTACGGTGCGCTCCGTCGGACACTCCCACGGCACGTCCTGTCCGCGCAACGTGGGTGTAGCGGTCTAGAATGAGTGGGGAATAACTAACCAGGAGACTACCTCAACGGTAGGTCGGAACAGCCCAAGTGTTATATATGGGCAGAATGGCCTGTCTCTGGGAAGCAACAAAATTCGAACAACTCGACCCTAATACAACTCTGCGCAGAGTTAGGGATGACGGAAATTGGTCTGTTGGCGGCGTTAACTTTCTGCCTGCACGCCGAGGGCGGGCTCAGGTTGGCAGGAAACAGCGATCATGGGGATTACGCGCCCTCTACCCACTGCGCCACCGCCGCTCGCTCGTCATCGCTGTTTCCACCCAGCTTGCGCCCGCCCTCCGCGTGCAGGCAGTGCTAACACCGCCAACGGCCCAGCTTCGGTCGTCCCTAACTTTCCGCAGAGTTGTATTGGGGTAGAGATACTTGCATTTTGTTGTTTTCCAGAGAGAGGCTATTCTGCCTACATATAACAGCTTGGGCCGTTCCGACCTACCGTTGAGATGGTCTCCTGTTAAGACCACTAGAACCAGATCGGAATAGACGCATCAAACTGGCGCGCGCGGGTTGATGCGCAGGTTTGCGGGATACTGTAGCGTGCGCCTGCTGCCGATGCGTCGTGGTTTCGCCCGCGATGGCGGCTCTGGCAGGGCTCGCTGCGCGGTGGGTAGTGGAGTTGCTTCATACGGGTGAAGCTTGGGGGCTTGCTTCTTCTGCCTAGCGGCGTTTTTGCCCTGCATCCTGGAGTCCCTTCCCTCCAGTTGCGAACTCCCCCCGAGCGACGAAAGAGCTTAAATAGAGCGGTCATATTGATACAACTGTGCTCGTGTGCCAAGGTCTCGCCCCGACGCAAAAAATCTATTCCGATCTGATTTTAGCGGCCATGGATCCACTCCAATGAGTGGCCAAGGGCGTGCTCCTGGCAGAATTCGTGGCTGGGACGATGACAAATTATGATATCGTGGGTGGCGATCAGGGGTGTGCGTAATTACGATTTACGACATTTTGGGTCGTAAATCGTGCATATTCGTAAATGTGATCTTCGGTCCAAGGATGACAAACGTCCAAATAACGTGATGCAATTCGGGTTATGACGATGTACCCACTTTTAAAGACCCCTCATAGCTCATTTTTATTTCCTATTTACATTTTTTATGCTCTGCTATGGCGCTGTGACAGAAAAACACAGCTTTGTGAATAAACCGCTCTAGTTAATTACTGACAATGGAACTAGGTTAGCCTTTTCTTTCTGATCACACTCTAATTCCCTGAGAGCATTTCGTTCCACTTCACAGAAAGACATGAAAATTCTCCTTGCACTAGAATGAAGATGATCACCTGCTGAACCACATTCTATGCTGCAACCACGGTCTAGTCAACTTGTGACTTTTTACCACTTGTTCACGACATAGACGACTCTCCAATGCACACGAGTAGAACTCATGCAAAGCCAGCAAGGAATATTGGAATTGATTGGTGGCTGTGGAATAACTGCTGGAAAGAGTGAAACAGTCATGTTTCAATCTGATTATCACTGCACGTCATGGGCCGGAGTGTACATATTTACACATGAGGTGCGCCTTAAGCAAAACGTCTGACATTTTCACGATAAAAGTGAAAACATTCGACACTTTTATTTTCGTTTTCAGTGGTTTGATTGAGACTGTTGCGTTCGCCCTATGCGATCTGTTCAGAATGCTAAAGATGGGCAAAAGATACGATAGTGTTTGTTACAAAGGAAGTAGAGAGCAGGACTGGCTAATCCAAGCAGTCATTAATCAGGAATGCAATATTTTGGAGTTTGCAAAATTTAACAAGTGCAAGCAAGTCTGCGAGCGAAGCGAATGCCGAACATAATTGGCTGGTATCGTTGAACGAGATTATTTTATTCCAGAAGTTGTGGTTGCCTTCAAAAATGATAAAGGGTAAATCATGACGTTAATCAGCCCCTGTTTGAGATGCGCCATCCATTCTTTCTACCTCTATGGGATATCGTAGGGGTCATTTGAGTGTAGGTTTGCCCTATAGAATGAATTGCGGTAGCCAGTCGATGTAGAGATCAGTGTTTTATCCTTCCCAGGGAAATCAGGTACCAACCCACAACCCTGCAGGTATGGAAGACATGATTGCCCGTGGTAGGATCTGAATCAAGAACTCCTATTCTGGAGCACGCGATAGCCATCCTCCTCCGATTCCTCTATCATAGGTTTCCCCTATATGTTTAAAATGCACCTTGTTCGAATCAGTTAAACCACTTTCAACTCAAACTGACTTTACTCTACTTTTAAAAAATGACACACAAAAGACCTACTTTAATAATTTTAAGTTAAAAATCCGCCTGTGATGAGTGTCCAAAAATGTGATCATACTCTTTCAAACGTCACTCAATTCCTTCTCGTCTGCTACAAACGCTGTTGGGTACACTTCAAAACGTGCGAAGGCTCAGAACTTTAGATGTGTCATGCCATGGAAATGTGTCATGCGCTCACTCAATAGGGGATGCTTGTTGGATTATTTGTGCAACTACTGTTTTCGTCGAGTTGGTCAGCGATCAAAAAAATTTTGGTTTTGGATGGAGTGGTTTTTGTTGGTTTACTCAGAGTTGTTGCGGTTGTTTCTACATAGTCACGCTTTTATATGCAAGCCAATCACTAGTAGAATGACGCAGTTTAAGCTTTTTGTTTGGGTATCGTGTAAAGACGCCTTATAAGATAGCGTTTTTGAACAAGCAGTGTATTTTGATTGTCCTAAAACTTGTCCAGCTTGATTTGAAGCGTGCTAGTTAATTTTATTGGCTTCCATCCTAATTAGAAAAGTGTCCAGCTCCAGCTGAACACGCCTCAATAAAACATATATTGCTTCGATTAGCTTTAATATAATAGAAAAAATCAAGGAAATTGAATGCTTTATAAGTCAGGCACCTCTTACGATTTACGGTTTACGATTTACGATTTACGACGTTTTTTCGTAATTACGATTTACGATTTACGAAATTTCGGATTTCATTTACGCACACCCCTGGTGGCGACAGTATTTGAGGGCGTAAACTGGGGCCGCAGCCAGATGACAGAAGGACGTCATTCGCGGGTTTAAAAATATCTGAGGGAATAAATAGACAGTTTCGCGGTAATTGAAGGTTCAGTGAATTGTAGGTGCGTATAATTAGGGGAGGGACAAGGTAACGCAGTCGGAGAAGGTGTGGGCTGTCGTGTGTACTCTGATTTAAGGCTCCTGGTTCGGATTTCCCGTCCAGGCCTACGAAGCCTTCCATCCCTTCTAGTTTGGTGAATTGCTACCGCTCTCGTCCGGCAATGATAAATCGCTGACTTTTCCATCGACTAGCACCCATAAGTGATTGTGCAGGCCATACGCGCACTCAAATTGTCTCAATAATACCATATAGAAATAGAATGCCTGGCGCATTCCGCAAAAGGATTGATTAACGTCGACCTGTATTCCTCACCCTTCCACCGTAGGTTGCATCCTGGTAGCCAGAATACTACCCTGGGTTCAAAAGTGTTACAGATAGAGAGCGCAAAATAATTGACGAATCGCCGCTCAATTAACAAACCTCTAGTATGCCTAAAATTTGGAGGCCGTGTCAGTCAAGAAGCCACCTTCTTAATCGAACAATCAACGTGGCCACCCAATTTTCATCTTCACACTAGCATCCCACTTTAATATGAAGTTTTGTAACTGATCTTAGGACCCGAAATGGTTGTTCAATACAGGTTTCGATGGGCATAAATAAAAAAAAAGCGTTTCACAGGTTCGTGAAAACGGCGTTTAAGCCACCAGATAAACACCCGTCGAACTGCAATGGTTGCTGAATGGATACGAGTTCAGTGACCATAGATAAATAGCGACATTCTTTTAGAACGATTCACACGTAGGTTTTCTCAGATGAGCGAGACCGCTCTTGAATTAGAGATTCAACAAAGCCAATTTTTAAAAGACGTCGAAACTGCTATGGAGGAATTGTTAGCGGAACGATGAACAAAATAAAGCGCAACACACTTGTGGAAGTGTATGGCGGAACTTGTAAGTAGAAGCGCTGAAAAAGCCTTTTCCGAAGTCGGATTATTCTAAGGGCTTTGCTGTAGAGACTAAAATGTTGTGGTATAGTTTGAGTTCCTGCAGTTGAACCTCTATAGCAAAATTTTTAGGGAGTGCAATTTGCTGTTTTCTGAGCATCTTTGCCCGTTTTCCCAGAGAACGGGAAGCAGAAGAAATTGCTTAAAAGTCCCAGAAAATCAGAAAACAAAAGCTCGACCGATCACTGGTGCCGACGTTTGAACTTCGTGCCGCACAATTTTCAACTCAACGCCGAAATCCCCCCCTCCCCCCTTCATTGCAATGGATCCCAAGTGGCCTAGGGTGGTGAATCCCCAGGCTTCTCATTCCTATCAGGACGGTTCTTTGCTCTCACATGGAAGGCTCGCACGGTTTCCCTACTTCCGATGTGACACTTTTTGTTTCCGAAACAATTTTGTGGCCACCTGGTGATCACGAGGCCAGTTGCGAAGAGAAAATCGAAGAATGACTTTCACTAAGCCTTCTCCATTGTGTCGAAGCGGAGTTCAATAAAAGAAGATCTCGACGCTGACGAAGGCGACGATCAAGTGTGCGATTACATTTGAGGAAAATCGAAGAAGAGGAGCGCGTGGAATGCAGACGTAGCATAGTTTGTTTCGGCAGCACGATTGTTCCCCAAACGACGTATGTTCATTATTGAGCGGGAAATTAGTTAGCGCCTTTCAATTTACCAATGTCTAACCATAAACAGGCGCGTGGTAGCGCAATCGGAAGAGGAACAGGCTTCCGGGCGCACACGATTCCAGGTTCTTCGGACGGTTTTCACGCAAGGTCAACCAAGACTTCTATTCCTCGGGGCTCATTGAATCGGTGCCTATTTATCTGGGAAGGATAAAACACTGGCTAGATCATCGGTGGCCTCCATGGCCATTGCATCATTGTATCATATAGGTCAAAGACGCATTCAAGTTAGAATGCATGGCACATCTCGCAGATGGATTGCTTAGTGCTATCCTTTATCCTTCGTAGTGCCAAATCATATTGGTAGCTCTATAAGCCGTCTTCATGAGGAAGCAAAAACAAGGCGAAAAATAACGTTTCTGTCATGCACCCTCTTGTTCACATCCACCGACCACCGTAGACGCTTTCGGGGAAGACCAATGGTTACATGGCACTGCGCAGACCTCACGTGGAACGACATATCTGTCGGCGTTCACCTTATGAGCAGACCAGTTCTACTAGCAATCTCGGCTCTCCGTTGTTCCACTCATACTGTCTCGCACGCGGTGAAGGGAGACGAGCATCTGCTTCCTATCGAATCACATCAATCTTCGTCGTCTATGTGTGGCGGGTCCGTACCTTCTGTATGCACAGCGGCCCGAGGAGTTGCGCAGTGCGTTGTCCTGTGTCGTATTTCTAAATAGAAGACTGTTGGAAGTCGCTTGAGGTGAATTTGGGGCGTAATGGAGATGCATATAAGGAGTTTTAGAGCTAATGGGGTTAAAAGGCGCTTAAACAGCTATTTTCGCGGTTCACAATTATTTTCAGCAGGAATGTGCTCGTGCTAGATAAGGTCAAGCTATCGAAAGCTATGTATTCACAGGACATTAAAAATGGTTCTGCAAATGTTTTAGATCCCAACTCACCCAAAGACCTAGCTACACCTTTTCAATTTATTTGATTTTATTTATTTCTACAATATAATGCACCCTAAGACATGGAACTTGTGCAAAGCAAATAGCA
This sequence comes from Heligmosomoides polygyrus bakeri, assembly GCA_947359475.1. Taxonomy (NCBI): domain Eukaryota; kingdom Metazoa; phylum Nematoda; class Chromadorea; order Rhabditida; family Heligmosomidae; genus Heligmosomoides; species Heligmosomoides polygyrus. Next base: position 75,021,170 of record OX375866.1, read on the forward strand.
AAGCACAAAGAAACAAGGAATTAAAAGATTCAACAACACAAACTAAACTAACCAACCAAACCATCATAACCCTCAAGGAGAGAGGGCAGAATTTCAGTTCTAGAAAAAATCCAACAAGATCTGTAGGAAATTCCAACAGACAGCACTAATAGGAGGAGATTAAGGGAGGACGATAATTTGATGGAGAAGAGCAGTGGAGCGCCGAGTGGTGAGATTGGTTCCGGATATGTACCAACTCAGTATGTCCGTCAACTCAACAAACTCATCCTTTACGGCTGCTGGGAAAAGATCAGATGAAGTGAGTGCAGACCCAGTCTGCCCAGTCAAAAAAGGGCAGTAGCGATGTGGTAGTAGAATGCGAAGTATTGGAAAATTCGAGCTCACAAGTAGTGAACATATGACAGAACAGCAACTGGAGGCTAAGAAAGCTGACAGAGAAAAACAATACTAGTGTGCAATATCAAGGAATGAAGAGGAAAACATCACGAATATGAAGAGAATTTGGAGAGAAAAATAAAACGATGTTCACTCTCCCTCCCCCCTTTAGCCAATGTCAGGGACGTGAAGCGTAGAAAGCAAATCTATTTTTTCAACCGTTTTCGAGAAACACGTGTGTTAGGCTCCTCGCACCTCAAGTAAACGGCAGTAGTAGTGGGCAACAATTGCAACCAACGAGCTCCACGATAGTAAATGGAATTGAAAATCCTTTTCTTATTTTCTTATTACCGTATTCGCAACGATGAAATACGTCAGAGGTTCGGTGTCGCTCCAATTGCTGACAAGTTACGAGAAGCTCGCCTTCGGTGGTATGGCCACGTTCTTCGCGCTAGTGGTAACAACCAGGGATGTGCGGAAGTTTTTCTGGAAAAAACGGAAGACGAAAGACGAAACGGAAACGCTCAAAAATGGCCGGAAACCGGAATGCGAAACGGAAGTGACACATGTTCGCCATTTTTCCAAAAGTGCATCTGAAAATGCGTCAGAAGCGGCTTCTATTGCACCTTTTCTTGCTCAGAACTTTGCGAGCAGCAGAATCTTCCACAGATTTGTGCTCATCCTCATCATAATATAGCATAGCGAAGCATAAATTCAAAACATTGTGATCAAAACCTTTTAGTTATGGCTAGAGCAATAAAAGAAAACAAATTCAGGGTCTTATCTCACTATTTCAGCACGCAGGCTTTCCATATCTAGTTCCTGCGACGGATTTTTCTCTGACCTTCTTGATGCTAATATTTTTAACGGTAGACCTAACCGACTTAACCACTTGAGGTTACTTACAGACACACATTTAAAAAACTGACACGGGTGAAGTCTAAAACTGGAGTAGCCACCTAGATTATTTTTCGACCAGGAACGAGATTCCCCTCAACTTTTTTAGAAATCTTTGGCATCATGGACGACGTGGTGACTGCACAGATATCTGCATACTCAACATTACCAGTTACATTGTAATCACCAAAACTTGTACTCTGAATTGATTCTGGGATCTGAGATGATAATTGGATGACTGACTAGTCATGGTGGGTCCACACTTCCACAGGGATATCCAGTTTGTGCCAGCCTAGAAACCCTGCGCCCAAGGTGATACAGCTGAACAGTTCCTATATGGTTCTCGAAGCAATAGTTTTGTTTTAGCAATAGAATTCAATAAGTCACCATAGTCAATAAAAATAACAGCTCACAGTAGATTTTCGTGATGCTTCATTAAAAAATGGATCGCATAACTCCATGTGGATAAACATCACACCTAACGAAACTAGAAATTGAAATTTGCACCTTTGATCAGGAACACTGATGTAATCTTGGAGCAGACAACCGCATACCGCAACCTTCACCGAATCCCTTGTTTCATGATACTGCACTATATGCTTACAATATTTTTGTAGCTATTTGTAACTAATGGATCATGAATTTTATGACCATTCAAATGTTGAGTGCATTTTCTTAGCATACAATGCATACATAGCCTTTGTGGCACGCTAGTTTTGCCCTGCACCCAGCCGTTGCCATTTTTGAGTGTTTTTTCGGTAGTCTAACCAATTTCAAGAATATTAATACTAGAGTTGTCAATCAGTATTCCTCTCACAATTATATGAAGGAGAACTAATTTTAATTGATAATCAGATTGTGTTCAATAGAAAACTAGTGTGGAACAGTGCCCGCTGCCGTCTCCGCCTTCCGGCCCAGAAACAGGCGGAACACGGAACGGAACGGAAGAGCCCAAAATGGCCGGAAACCGGAATTCGGAACGCGGAAACGGAAATTCCGCACATCCCTGGTAACAACGTTCGGAAGTTTGGCCTCAACATAGATGCGCCCGGAAAACGGCCTAAAGGACGGCCTTGGCAACGCTGGCTTGATACGTTGTACATGGACTTAAAGGAAGCTGGTATCCACCCCGATCAAGCACTTGATCGTGCGAAGTGGCGTCACCATACCAGAAGAGTCGTCCCTGCCTCGAAGCGGGAGAAACGCTGAAGAAGAAGAAGGAGAAGAAGAAGAAGAAAGCAATACTTATTACATGGCAGCCTTGCGCTTGGAGAAAAATCCTATGCTTTCTAGCGCTCAGTCACGACTCACTCTTAAGTACTTTGGAACAGAATTAAGTAATTGAATACTCGTCTATAAAGAAGACTTTTGAGGTTAAAGGTTTTGTGACATTCCTCGAGCTTTCGAATTATTCTAGTATATTTTGGGACCAGAGGATAAAACTAGGTTTTTGTGAATGTGATTTGAACCTTTACAAATTTCTCTAGCTTTTTGTGTAGGGGAGCCAAGAATGACAATACTTCAATATTGGAATGCCTTATACAAAGCAATCCAAGTCTGTCGTTACATTTCAGATTTCTACAAATAAAAAGGGATAGAAAACGCTTTTCGCACAATAACATCAATATGTTTCCAAACCTTAAGCCTCCGAGGAGTTCCATTATATGAGGGAGCACTTTATTGTCGAATTCAAATTCTGTAGCAGGTAAGTTTCTAAGAAGAAAGACAGCACCTGCTTTTGTGCACGACGTTCAAGGACTCTTTCACATCTGCACCACACTCCACATTTTCACTTCTAGTAGCACCGAAAGCCTTCAGAGAAGTAGAATACAACTTCATTGGCTTAGCTGGCTTGGCTTGCCCACTGAACCTGTCGAATTTTGTTCTGTTACGTCGAATGGCCTAATAGCAAGAGGGTTTGCTAGAGAGTCGTTTTGCGTGAAGGATGAAAAAGAAAGGGGAGAAGTGTCAATAGGTTTCCTGACGGTTCTCGTAAAAGCAGGCCTTAATGGGATAACGGAACTGTTCTACGGAATGTCTAGTGCCTCTCCACTTTTCCTTTTAGCATAGCGCAGAACCTGAAGAATATCTTCCAGAACGGCATCCAGAATGTTGTCAGACCACTTCTACTTGTCGGCTGGACTTATCGTGTTTTGAGTGTTCTGATGGCGCTTCTAGAAGAGATTACCTCAAGCCCGGAGTATTTCAAGAAGCAGTTTTGCCTTAAATAACCGAGACATGATCAAGAACGATTTGTCATTTGTGTGCCGAGGTGTTCGATCCCAAACTTTGAACAGATTTGTGCCATGCCCTGTAGATCAGCATTGGGTATAAAATCCGAAGGCTCCTGTTGATCGTATCTGTCTCCGAAATCGCCACCGTGAGTGGCTTCGACAACTCGTTGGTATGGTCAGTCCTATATGCTTTGTCCATGTCCTGACTTATGACTGTGTGGGATATCTCATAGTAGGTTATGGTGGGTCAGCGTCGGCCGACATGGGATTCAAGCCTAGCACCTGAAACAAGTGGCCCATCAGGAGTCATTGAAGAGCACAATTGACGTTATTTTAGCCCAACCCCTAGGAATTAGGTGCTGTTGCTATAAGGTGTGATTTAATGGACTAAAAGTAGACGAGTCACTCCGGCGTTCATGAAATTCCAAAAAACTGGTTTTTGAAAGGTTCACGACTCTGTGACAATTTAATCAGTATGGTTTAAGCCAACACTTTATCTGTATTATTCAGGAATCGACGAATAAAAAAGTTTCGTTGAGTTGTTGCGGACAAGCCTTGAAGGAGCGATTTAACAGCGTAACTTGCGGACCGGCGCGGGCAATGGAGCCTCCGTGGACGGGCTTGGCCAGTGTAGAACATAGGATGGAAGAATGAAGAGCAGAGATTCAAGGGTGTTCCAAGCAATAGTTTGATGGGGATAGGTTTCGGCTATATCAATATCGTGGAATGCAGCGATGGTCGTCGTTCTCCTATGTCCTCGGACATTTTTATGGCTAGTAATTCCCATATCAAAGGAAAAATTTGAATTTGCCCCCATAAATCTTGGAGAAAACAGGTTGGTAGTAAAAGAATAGTAAATAGTCGGCACTACTAGCGAACGAACACTCTCTGCTGTTCCCATTAACCGAAGAGCCTTTCTTCTTTATCCCTTTGAAATTTTAACCTTTTAAGCTTAGTTTGGCCAACCTCGATAAGTACACTGTGCGGAGATTAAATCCGTACAAACAAAACTTCCTCTTTACAAACAGATTTATTAATACAGGACACAAACGAAGTAGAATTTTTACACACAAATAGAGAGATATCTAATGAGTAAAATTACTCAATATATCCTCTGTCAGCCTCAATGACCGCCTCTACCCTTGGCCTGAAGCGCAGGGATGCTCTCTTTAGAAGAGCGCTGCCCATGTTTGTGAATACTGCTTCAATTGCGGTGCAAAGAGATGTAACATTAGCGTGCCTCGTATGGTTAGTCCCCTTGCGACCGCTCTCCAAATAAAGCAGCCCAGGGGATTGAGATCCGGGCTATTTTGAGGCCTGAACTCCTTAGAGCAAAACGTGTCCACATTACCGGACAGCTGGTTCTGGACAAAATGGCTCGTGGTGAACCAGTGTGCCGTCCTGCTGGAAGACATAGGGTTTCCTTGAGGCTGCAGTCACAATCTACGCTTTCACTATTCTGCAAAACTCGCAGATGAACTTCTTTGGTGACAGTTTGTCCTTTCTCGAAGAAATGTGGCGGCATTCCTGACGACGCTTTTCCGGAAATGGATTTTCCACGACAGGTTTGCGGAGCCTTTCTCAGACTCCTCAGAAGCATTCTACCTGTCCAGAAATTATTTCGGCTGGAGAACATCCAGCGCGAATACTTTCGATAATTGCGCTCTTTGGTTGTACCACGCACATGTATGCAATATCGAGACCATTTTGAGGTTATGACTGTTTATTGGAAGCTTAGAAGGACATGAATTGCGACCTCTGACGAATTTACGGAATGTAGAGAAATTCGCCCCTTCATGTGCCACCTCACCGCGGTGAAGGGGTGAACATCACTTTGTGATGGCTAACGGCACAAACGGTCACGCAGTACGCGACGTTTGTCGTGTATGGGCGGCTCTCCTGTATCCCTGGCCAGGAACATGTGAGTAACCAGACCACCGGTACGGCTCAAACAACTAAACCCGCGCCCCAGTCCTCCGCGCGCCGGAGGTGGACTTCTACGACGTCGGTTGCATCCACCTCCGGCGAGGGGCCATCTAATCTCGGAGTTAAACTATCAGGACGTCATTGGAATCGGACTACCGGAAACTCCCTCCCACCACGACACGGAAACTGCCTATTCGTCTGCACTTATAACTGTCGTTCGATCGCATTTGAGCAGGATCTTCGGACACTGCTTTATAGAAGCCGAAACATCAAATACGACGTTATCGCCCTGCAGGAAACGAAAGGCAGAACGGAAACCATAAGAAGGACCGACCACAACGAGCTTCTCATTATCGGAGCAAAGGTGGACAGAAAGAATATTGGCGGAGTTGGATTTCTCGTCAATTCGACAGTGCACCACCTAGTAGACTCTTACAAGATCATCAGTCCGCGAGTAGCTGTTCTTCGTCTGGAAACCAAAGATCAAGGAACCATCTCCATCATAAATGGATATGCTCCAACATCTGCGGCCACAGATGAAGAAAAGGAGGAATTCTACAAGCTGCTCGAAAGGACTGTCAATGACGAGAAGAGCTACTACAAAGTTGTCGTTGGTGACTTTAACGCTATCGTCGGTACGAATGATCACGACGAATGGAGGCTAGGACCACATGGAACTTCCTCAGGGAACGAAAACGGAGAGCGCCTGATAGACTTCCTATCCGCGTGCCGTCTCTACCATGGAAATTCTATGTTTAAGAAGCCTTCAAACCGACGATGGACCTGGGAAAACCCAAATGGAGAAACACGTTCGGAGATCGACCATGTTCTTACGAACAGACGCTGGAGTCTGTTCGACGTCTCCGTGCTGCCTTCATTTGACACCGGCTCGGATCACCGTCTTGTCCGTGCGAAGCTGACTCTCAAAAAGAGGATGTTCAAGCGTGACACCCATAAACCGGCACCGGTGAGGATCCCCACATTCAAGTCTGAGGAGTTGGAAAATGCGATAAAGTCGTATGATTGGAATCTTCTTGAAGATCCATCGGAAGACTACGACCTTCTCTCCAAAGGACTGTTGAAATGTGCTAGCAGCTCTTGCGAAGCCACATCGCCGTCTGCTTCAAGACTCAACGCACATGCGATTAAACTCTTGGAGCAAAGAAGAGCTGTTAAACTGGATCCTAATGCTTCCCATCTGGAAAAAGTCACCATTCTCAAAGGCCTGTCGAATTGCAGTGAAGGAGTCCATTCAAGCCTACAGAAGATTGAAGCTGTTAGAAGCGGCTGGGAAAGGTTCAAGCATAAAGCGCTGCAAACGAGATCTCTGCGATCAGAAGGCAATAATGTCAGCCCTCGTGGATAAGGATGGAACAACGCAAACGTCTCGAAGAGCGATGGAGGCCATCGTTCAGGAATTCTACACAGATCTGTTCCGTTCTTCCATCACTGTCCCGAAATGCTTGATGCCACCAGCTGAGGAAGTACCTCCCATTCTGGAATCAGAAGTTGCTCATGCTATCAGAAGGATGAAGCTGGGCACTGCTCTCGGACCGGACGGCATTTCTGCTGATCTCCTTCGTGCGGGTGGCAGTGCCGTCTGCTCACTTCTTGCCAAGCACTTCAACCACTACCTTCGACTTGGTAGGATTCCGGACTCATGGAAGGAGTCGAAAACAGTTTTAATCTTCAAAAAAGGTCAGCAGGAGGATATCAACAACTATCGACCCATCAGTCTTCTCTCGGTTGTGTACAAGATCTTCACCAAGATACTGCTTAACCGCATGGAGCGTTGCTTGGATGAATATCAGCCAGTGGAGCAAGCAGGGTTTCGCAAGGATTTCTCCTGCATGGACCATATTCAGACTGTCTCACAGCTCATCGAAAGGAGCCGCGAATACCACCTCCCACTTGTTCTTGTCTTCGTGGATTATCGGAAAGCGTTCGACTCTGTGGAAATCAACGCCATTCTGAACGCCCTTGTGCACGCTGGTATACCATCGCCCTACATCCGACTTCTCGACGAATGCTTCTCGAGCACATCGACTACCATCCAGCTGTTCGATCTAAAGCTTAAAATTCCTATCGGGAAAGGAGTACGGCAGGGAGACACGATTTCTCCCAAGCTATTCACAGCGGCACTTCAGGATGCCATGAAAGACTTGAACTGGGACGATAAAGGCTACCTTGTCGACGGTAAACGGATCAGCAACCTTCGCTTCGCCGACGATATTGTTCTGATCTCTACCAGCACGGCAGAAGCCGAGGAAATGCTGAACGAGCTCAATGTGGCAGGTATGAAGATTGGATTGGACATGAATATGTCCAAGACACAATTTATGGTCAACCAGTGGTGTGACACGGGACTCGTAAGGTTAAATGGAGTCGCTCTGCAACAGGTCGACTCCTACGTCTATCTGGGAAGAGAGCTGAACATGGATAACGACCTCGCTCCTGAAATCGCCCGCAGGAGACGCGCAGCATGGGCAGCCTTCAGTTCGATTCGCGAAGTCACCGATCAGGTCAAGGATCCCGGCCTCAGGGCCTCGATATTCAACGCCTCTGTACTGCCTGCGATGTGTTACGCGACGGAAACCTGGCCCGACAACAAGACAATCGCCAGAGCGATGCAAACTACGCATCGTGCACTGGAGAGATGTCTTCTAAGGACAAGCCTTCGTCAGCAATGGCAAGAAGGCCTACGAAGCTCGGAGCTACGGGAGAAGTCGCAATTAGCAGACCCGCTGCAGTACATGAAGAAGTCCAAGTATCGCTGGGCCGGACACCTGCTTCGACGAAAGGACGATAGATGGAGTCTCCGTGTCACAGAATGGCTCCCGAGAGACCATAAGAGACCACTGGGACGACCGCCAACGCGATGGGCAGACTCATTCTCAAGATCTTTCAGAGAGCGGAGTCTGCCTCACTGGATGCAAGCAGCCAGAGATCGAACGGTCTGGAAGAGTTGTGGTCCCCGCTGAGAAGACCTCCAGCCGACAAAGGACCATCAAAGTATCAAAGTAAAGTAAGAGAAATTCGAATAGAAGTTCGTCCGGATTTAAGCACCACATCCTGTAGATAAGAGTGGCGGTTGGCATTGAAGACGGACAAAAAGTTAATAAGAGAAGTTGGTCACGGAAGTCAGCGCCATCAAACTTTCTCCATTTAGGGTTAGGTTAAAAAGGAGTGTGTCCTGCGACGAGTTCAATTTATGCCGTTCCAGCCGAAGGACGAGATTCGGTCGCACTTTCGGCTAATTTCTTCTTGCCAGGATTGCGGAGCGATGCCGTTAAACGGGTTTAGATTCTCATAAACACGGATAGTTAGTCCAACACTCTAGTAGAAACCACTGCAGAAGTGCGTAGACGGATGCCCCCTCCGAACTTGTTGTTGAACTTGCCTTTGCGTAAAGGAGCAAGGAAGAAGCGAATACACCAGTATCGGCTATGGGCACGGGGCGAAACCTGATTCAGGTCAAAACTCTACAAATGGATCGCGTTAGAATAAAGGAGTCCCTTTTTTAAATGTGTTCTCTCTGTCTCTCTGTTTGCTATCAGTTCATTGATATCAAGGTTTCGAAGATTGGATTGGCCAGCTCGGAAGACGAACTGGAATCATCCCTGGAATGTCTTAAAAATGTGTAAAAATTCCAAGGATCTCTCATCACTTGCAGAACGGAAACAACATTAGAAACGTTCAAGACTTCGATATTTTACTTTCTTCTGTACGTTAGCAGTTGGCTTACAGCTTCCACTATACAATTGGCCTAACGGCGAATCTGGCTTATAAGCACGGTCTAACTTTTTTGCATGTTGTTTGGTTTTAGAGAGGACAAACTGTGATGCACAAAACGAAGAAACCTGAAACCTGACATGATACTTACGAACAAGGTGTTGAATTAAAATCCACTCGTTTAGATAGCGAGATGTTTTCCAGAAAGCCTTTGGAACTTGCAGTTGGCAAGAAGAAGCGAGGGCGAAAACGAAAAAACGAAAAATGAAAGGATTGGTAGATTGAAAAACAATTGAAGTGTAAGTGAAGATGAAGTAAGCTGGCAAAAAAGTAAACAAAAAAATAACGCCATATTCAGCCGCCACGTTCAAACTGCGATTTCTATGCATTCCGTCGAGCATCATCATGCCATTGGACATTTTCTTGTTTCTTGAACAAACGCATCACTGCAGTTTTAAGGAATTGAGGGTGGACTACAGAGCTGCAACTTGTTGTTGTTAGTATTACATTTTCCGTCAAGGTTTCTTGGCGAAGGTTTTCATTCCGCGGCGCCGTATGTATTATGACGTTCCCTCGTTTCCGAAGGAGGCCTAAACATTGCCTAAAGCCTGAGCTTGCGCTCCGCCCAACAAACGCCTCATTCACTCTAGCATTGCTAACCTACCACCACAATCACCACAAAGAGGCCAAATGAGGGAGACGAACTCACCTAGGTCCACCGTTTGCGGTCGATGTTCATCCTGTCCTTGATGACCAGTAGAGTCTGACATGCGACGTTTCAAGAAGAGAGAAGTTGCTAACTGTCGCAACTGTTTTTTAGAATTCCATGCTGTTCTAAGAGAAAATTTCGGTCAAACGGTGGTTTTGTTATTCACGAGATCACCCAGACCGCTGGAAGGATAACTGACTTGTTCCGGCTTGGACTGACTGGAAGATTCGCCCCATAGCTTTCGCCAAATTTCTTTTCACACTAATTCTAATTCTTTATGGAATTCAAGGCTACAGCTGGACAGTCGACGACCATTATTCCCCGGCGATTACGAGGTGGTCAAGTTGTCAAAAAGAAATGATGGCTGATATTGAAGACGAATTTTGAAGTGATGTTGGCGTATTCAAGGATGAGATAAGGAAGAGTCGTCATTATAGTGTTAGGCATTTGCATGCTTCCGGCATTTACCTCAGAGTTATTTATGTGTAGAACGTATTCTTAAAGGTCATCTAGAACAATTCACAATTTGAAGTAAAATTCAAATTTCTGTTAAAAGTATCAAACAGTCGAGGCTAGTAAAGGATACCTCACTCTAAAAAATCATTGCTGATTTTTGTGCAGGTTATAAGGTGAAAACAATTCGAAAACCTGTGCGAACCAAACTCTGACCCACGCCAAAGCGTCTCGCACAGGCCAACCAAGCACTTCATTCCTTCAGTGTCGCTGAAATGCTACCAGGGTATTCGGAAAGAATAATGCGCTGACTCTAGACGCCGCTGTAATTCTATGCATTGGCATAATGCGCATTCAAATTTACTCCCTATATCCTGTAGAATTTTAGTGTATGGCACGTACTGTGAAGGGATCGACTCTTTATTTAAAGGCTTGTTAAATAATGCTAGCGATGTTTCCGTGTGAATACGAATTAATTTCCCATCTCCATCGGAGGTGCAAGAAGGGTAAGCGTTCTCCCCAGTTCTCCACGATGTCGTCGTGGTTGTCATCCCACGAGATCCAAAGCCGGCTTCTTCGACGCCGTTGTGGCTGATGGCGTAATGCTTGCGTACGAAGAGAAAACCGAACTCGAGCGCCAGGATCTATGCGACTGCTCTCAGCGATGTTTGGACTTAGGATATCGAGAATACCGACAAGTGAGCCAGCGTCTGTAGAGATTAGTCGCACTAGTTCCTTGCCAAATAAGTGTTCAGGTATCTTCGATCAGAAATCGCGTGCGATAGTTTTCTGAGATTTTAGGCGACTGCATGATTGAATCTCGCCTAGTGGAATCTGCCCTGTCGGAGACGCGTAATTGGCGGTTTGTCTCTCTATTCACACCCATCTCTTTGACCACGACATACGATAGCCCTTAGACTGAGGGGAAGTGGTTGTGTGACCAGGGAGAACGCAAGCGCCACCAGCATTAGCATTAGTGCTGCCTCCTCCCTTTGGGCGCCTAGTTGGCGTTCATTGAATTGAGTTCGTTATTGAACTGTGACAAAAAGAAAAGAGAGCTGCGCAGCTGTTGTCGTTCACCATCTGCTCAAGTGATGAGCACTGATTGTGAGAGCGCTGGCCTGTCACAAAAAGAGTTGTTAAGCCGCCAAAGGCTTTCGTTTCTGGCGAAAACATTACGGCGGTGGGCTGGAGCATTTTCGTCTCCAGTCCATCCACAAAGCGTCCAAGAATTTGTTCGAACGAAATAGGATCCCTTAACGGTGGGCCGTCAAGCAAGTCTAACGCGGAGTTTTAACGCAGGTGAAATTGCTGAGAGTTGATCTCTTCAATTTGTTCCTCTGTTTCTGGTTTTTCTAAAGTGCTAGTGGCAGAGGTATCACTTTATGTATGTGCAACCTTAGCACAACTAAAGTGCATTTTATAGGTCCCAACTTGCCTCCCTTCTAAAATCACGATTCCATTGCAGATTGCAACTGTTAGTATTAATCGGTAACGCAGTCGAAGAACATAATATAGGGTGAATATGGGGCATCTACGGTACATCAATTGCGCATCTCGAAGAGACGGAATGCGGAGACATCAGGCCCTGCTTTTCAAGATGGTCCCCATAAAACCTCGTGTGGCGCAATGCCGAGCAAGCATTGAGCATGTCTTTCAACCACTGCCGGAGAACAAGACCCACATATTCTATTCTTTCTGGATGTCGTGGAAGCACTTCCAATGAGTATTTGCCCATAACAACGGCTTTATACGTCCAGGCGATGTCGGTGACGAATCCTGTGACCCAGTTCTTCGACTGCGTTACTGTATAGCCTCTCATCTATCCACATAACTGACTGAGCGGTCAAACAGTTTTACTGACTGAGGGGCAACTAACAAGCATAACAGATGTGAACGCTAAAAACAAAAGAAACAGAATCGAAACGCGAAATGTTGCTGCGATAGTGCACGTATCCGAGTACAACACGCATTCCTCTGGCACACCCTAGCCATCCATGGCTTTCAGTGGCAAATCTGGCAGTAATCTACTGAGTGGAGGCTAAACAAGTGCACAATTAGTTCGCTACATGCTGTTTGGACAGTGTTAATCAATTCCTATTAGGACTTCGCCATGCATTCCATATGCATACTTCTGAGGGATCTCGCACCTTGAAGTCAGGCATTATTCTACCCCATCAAGACATTTCTGATGCTTGCCCTAGTAAGATGAAAGGCTTGATTTGTCTGGATGTGACCCGAAGCGAGAGCCTCGATTCGTGATGACCACAACAGGAAACACCTCCACCACAGTGGTCGAACTATCGCTGAATGTTTAGCCCTTGAGAACTGTTGTAGAATACACCGTCATCGCCGCTTGGGGAAGGGACAGAACACGGTCAGCCGCCAGCCGACGCGGCATGGGTCTGGACGAATAGTCCCGAATGTCCAATCAGCGAGCAGGTTTATGCACTCCACGAGCCTTCGGAATATCCTGAAAATCTGGCTGTTTTTGACCTCTCTCACTCTCGCCTTCGCTTTCTTCCTTCCGACGATCTCTGTCCGTACAAACTCTGTACAACTTGGACGATGTCACGACACTAACGATAAGCTGCTGCAAGAGTCTACTAGACAGCGTGTTCAGCAGTGGCACCAGATTCCATGGGCTGGACGTGGGCTTCTCGTTTTCGACTCGATTCCGCGCCATCAGTCGCCGACGGGCGTCCGCCCCTTAGCCGAACCGGGTGCGAAACACTTGCACGGCACCATCCCACTCGATGCAACTCGCCATGCACCTCCCGCTGCTTACAGGTACGTCATCCTACTCCCTACTCTTACCTTCGCTCTGACATCCGAGAGCTAGTTTGTTCCTTCTGAGGTCTAGACTCCGATCTTTGCTTGCTCTTAACAAGTTTTCGTCTAAGAACTGAAAGGGCTACGAAAATCAAAAATGGCCACTAAGTGTTTGAACCTGAACTTGTTGACGGAGCAATCGGCAGAGCGAAGAGAGGAGGCGAGCTCCTGCATCGACATTCCTTCGAGTCACCTGGACTAATGGGTGTGACACGAGGACGTCCGTGTGAATGCGCATTGTCCAGTTTTCCAATTTTTCCCCGGATGTGTTGTTCTTTCGCCGAACAAAGCTCGTCATCCACGAACGATACACGTTTCCTGCCTCCCCCCCCCCTAGTTACTTGCTCCACGAAACTTGTTCGCTTCCGCGATGCGCAGTATAATAGGAGCCGCATGACCGTTTCATTACGTGCCGCGCCCACTTGATCTCTTAAATAATATCGCACCAGAAAATCGGAAGTATTGATCGGGAGAAGAATTAGCTTGTGCCAAGCTTTTTGCTTCAGTGGTGATCGCAGTGGTCAACGGACAGTACTACCAGCAAACAAACCAACAATACTATCGGCCGCAACAGGCCGCTGTTCCGACCTACACCGACGGATGGCAGCGATGGAGCCAACCTCAGCAACCGCAGCAGTTCTTCTTGCAACAGCCGAATCAGGTACAGAGTATACGAATAGGTGCATAGACACCCATTCTTCTGTGCGATCGTTCATTCTGAGCAGGCTCTCCATCATTTTCAGGCTCTCTATCTCTAGCTTAAGGTGTCTCGAGCCAGCGGTTTATTGCTATATCTTAGACAATCATTCATGATCTATTATTACCTAAATATCGGTTCAATTCCGACTTCATGTTTCTAACTTTCAACACATTTATCTCCATGATACGAAAATCGGCATCTTCTACTATGACAGAATGTGTTCTAAACTCTGAAACTCGCCGCTTTTTGCGTCCATCTTTTGTATTTTATATGAGTTTAGAACTACACACTCTTCTTCACGTAAGAGAATAAAACCTTCTATAAAGTCGCGGAGTACAAGACTAAAACGGTGGTAACATCAAAGGAACTATTTAAATCCCCGCCGCGACATCAAATAAAGGTATGATGCGTCCTAAAAGGGCTGAATAATGCCGTCTGGATCATTCTTTATTGGGTTGGAATTTGCTATCAGGCCATGATGGAAAACGATCAGGAAACGATTTGAACTCGGGATACGGAGATTAAAATGACGTAATGCTCAGAGAACTGCAGCGCAGAGTAAATTGCAGCACAGAGCAGCAAGTTGAAACGAAGCGCTCGCGATCCTCCACCATCACTTCGGCTTGAGCTAAGCAAAGCTGCTTTCTTTTTGAAGCAAAAATCACTGCTCAGCTTACATGGTCGTGAGGAGAAAAGAACACATGTCGAAGGGGCTTGTATGCCTAACGTGCTATACAGTTTTTGTCCATTTTGGCATGCGCTTTTGTTTTACTACGATTTTTAGCATTTTGACAAACCATTTCCATGTTTTGACATCAAAAAAGGTCTTCCCTTAACCTAGTAAAGCTCCTATAATAAGGCGAATTATATTTCTACTGTCCTTTTTTAAGTGGTCAAATAATAATTTTCGTTTTCGCCACGCCTACTAATGAGGATTCCTGAGAGAATCTACTTCTGGCACTTTAGGAAAGATTTCGAATGCGTAATGGCTTTTCAATGTTATTCGCGGCCAACCAAAAGCAATTCAATGTCTTCTACTTTCAACTTCTTGTATCTTTTTATAGAACATATGCTGATCCTGGGAAGGATGAGAGTCTTCGTTGACATGCGTTCAAAACGAACACATAGTCGATTCGTAGCGCACGCGAAAACCCACTTCACTAGCAGGGTTGGTCTTACTGATTTCCAGAACTTTCGATGCTTTCCGTTTTATTTTAAAAGACGCATGTCACCAGAAGCGATCATGAATATGTAGTGCTCTAATACTCTCGCCATTTGTGCCAGCTTGTAGGTAATTTTACGGAAGTGCTCGCTATGTCACGCATTATCTTCCTACCCGCGATCGTCACTTTTCTTTGAATGAATCAGCTGAGCGCCGCAGGCTTTTTGCGCAGAAGAATCGCGATGAGAGCGGAGAGCATTTTGTGCCAAGACATGTTCGGTCTCTGCTGATCCTGTTCATTTTGGCGTCTGCCCTTCTTCAAATGCTAATGCAGGTGGGTTAAATGGAAGGTCGGATGCGCTGCTTTTTGACTCAGCGAAGGAATAACTGGCACGGATGCAGGGTGCTCCATTGTGACGTTTGTTATGTCTAATTCCGTGGTTAGTTCTCAGTTTTACTTAATGGATAATGGGGAAAATGACAAGTGGCAAGAATACAGCTACTGAGGTGGCAAAAGGTTACCAGCCCCGAAAACAGACTCGATGGAGCTACAACAATGTTTGTGTGAGAGGTCTTCTTGTCATACAGTAATTTCCCATTGAGACAAAAGGTGTTGCAAGGCGAAAAGTTCAGCAGTTCACGGATTAAACAGCTTAGACTACAAAGCCCCGAATTTGATTCACCATTTACCAGTGTTGATGCACGAAGAAATTTCCCTCTCTTTTCTCCTTTTCTTTCCCTTCATTCTTTCCTCACTCCTGTGTACCTCAGCGTTTAGCCGTACACGGTCGAGCAGCAACCTCAATATGTAGTTTGTCGTCATGTACTCCTGAAGCTCAGGAAACAACGATATTAAGAAGTCATGTACTCCTATCAGGTACCTCTCTCCCAATATAACATCTGTTCGCGGAGACCTCTTTTGGTGACGTCCCTTCCTTCTTCTTTGAGGCTCTTTTGATTCCGGGTGCTTCAATTTGAGCTCTCGTTGCTCTTGCTACGCCGGCGTTGTTTCTTGAGAAAAAGAGAACGTGATAACAGTCTTATCGAGATTCTGATCTCAGCAGCGTCAGCTGATAGTGGCAACAAGATCAGCCGAATCTAAATTTTACAAAGCGGCGGCAGCTAATCCCAAATAAGACAAAGTAAGATCTAAACGCTGTCATATATAGCTTGTCCGTAGAGCTCTGGAGCCGGTCGTGGGCTCTCAAAGAGTCATACAGGAGATGTCAAAAATGAGAGGATGTGGAAGCAGTCACGAATATGTAGAGGGCTGTGCTGACCGATCTATTTTTTCCTCAATTTCAGTTTTCGATGTTTCAACCGAGTGCTGGCTTCAACTATGCTCCACAGCAACAGATGCAGCAACCGCCACAGTTCCGGTTACAGCAGTTCCCTCCTCAGCAGTACCAGCCTGCAACGGCACCACCTCCACAGCAGTTTCCCGTTGGAAACTCCATCAATACTCCCCAGTTCCAGCCAGCTGCGCAGCAGGTACACCAGGTAAGACAATCACAACATTCGCGGAAATCGTCGGAGCTATGCAGTGAATGTTTGAGGTCCAACAATTCGCTCCTCAGCAGTACCAGCAGCAACAACAACAGCAACAGTATCAGCAGCAGTTTGGAACTCCTCCTCCAAGTGCGACCCCTCCCAATCCTCCTTCCGCACAAATACAGGTAACCAGGAGGAAAACGCTTAATACTTTACTTTGTAATAGCTCTGAATTCAAAGCGAATGGATCTCTATATCTGCTAGATGAATTATTTGTGCTGCTAAAAAATCAAGAATTGGATGTTGCATCTTTTATTTCCTAGGCGAACCTTCGTTATTTTGACAGCTTAAAAATAATATTATAGAATTATTATTTTTTGGATTCGCTGTCCCATATGTCCCATCATTCCAAGGTAGAGAATACTCATGACTGGTTCAGTTTTGAGAGTTCTCTACCTTCCTTTTACGCGAGAAGTAAATTGCCTTCCTTTACTCATAACACTGATCCAGAGATTACTAGCTGGGAGTTTCGTTCACACATCTCTAAACCTTAGGATTTATCTTTAGACCTTTATTGATCACTAATGTGGCGATGGTTTCAGCAGGTGCAGGTGGAACCGACCAGCGGTGACGTGCCGAAGATCTACGAGCAACAGTTCAGGGTAAGCGTGTCATATCTTCGCCCAAGGTGCGCATTACTAGAGGTGGTTGTGTTAGGAGGGTCTTTGAGAAACGAGGGTGAATAGGTACTAGAGCTACTGAGAGAAGATGAGGAACGGCGCTCCAGGACAAGTCGTGTTGAAGATTATTTGGGACTCGGGGCGTTTCGGTCAGATGTACTGGGGTCGGATTCATCAACGACTTACAGCAATTTAACAGAGAAAATACAGCCAAAATCCCTGATCCCCGGCTTATCAAGCGATATGGCGAACAGTTTCACTACATCAACAAACAATATGGTGAAAATTTTCACCATAACGCTTGTTGATAAACAGCGCTATCAGGGATTTCGGCTGTATTTTCTTCATTAAATTGCTGTGAGTCGTTGATGAATCCGGCCCCTAGATGAGCGCAGCACTTGACTGGATCCGCCAAAAGAACACTGAGAAGGGGAACCTGACAGCACATGGATTCCAAAGTCATAAACGAAGGATGTGACGCTGCTTGCCTCCTCGAGCGAAGAAGACCCTAAGTTAGTCTGCGTCCAACTGATGCGAATAAGCCTGTTGTCAAAGGAACGAGAGGTGAGGCGACACTCACCTGCACACAAACACTTGGTGCAATAACGTGGTAGTCTGCCCCGGATACTTAACAATTTGAAACAGATGGAGGTAGTCCGCTCTGTCGTAGAATGAAGAAGAAAGGCGAAGGAGTTAGTCCAACATTGGACGGCAACGTTGTCTAGATGGAACGGAAGAATTGTGCAGATGCGTGAGTGAGCCAGCTTTTGTCAAGCTGCCGTTATGTTGGCATGGAATAACTGTACTGCATCCAGTTGCTGTGAGCCATATACGTGTCTCCTCTGAGCACGACCATTTCTGCTCAGGTATCTGGGAGATTGGTGTGCTACGAGCAATAACTCTCACAAATGGAAGATTTGAGCAGAGAACTGTTTTTGTTTAATTTCTAAGGAAGAAGGAAGCCGTCGAACAATGTGAAATGGAGAAGGCATTATTTTTGCAGAAGTTCTTTGGTTGTTCATTAAAACACCAGAGGTTTTCCAAAATCATAAATTAAGCTTTTCCAAAAGTCTTTCAGGGAGATTTGTGTTAAAAGCATTGAAGTAGACTCTTGAAGTGGATTGTACAACATATAACCTTGACCAGAACACCTTAACCTTTTTGCAGCCGAATGCACGGGACTCATGCCTCCAACATTGACTCTGAGGTATATTCCTCGAGGGCTGTGTTTCTATTAATTGCGCGCGGGCAGTACCAGAACAGTGCTTCCACTATTCTTTGTTGATTTTTCGAATATGAAGAGTTAAGGGCTCTATAGCCGCCTCCAGCCGCTTCCAAGACTATAATGACAGAGAAGCACTCACCTCTTTTGTTTCTAAAGTATAGAGCTTTTGTCAACCTTCAGATGTACAAACCTTCGAGTCTGTCTGCTCCGTGAGTTAGTATGGAGGTCACTATTGTGGGAGCCAGGAACTGTCATTGTAACCAAATCATTCCCTCTGCAATAATGGGTAGTCAGTGATTGGCCACTTTTAACAAATTTTCGCACCTCTTCTTTCTTCTTTTTATTATATTTTTTGACTGAAGCAAGAATCAGCTGTAAGAATTTTGTTATCATCCTCAATATCAACCCATCTCCCAAAGTATCCCCACGCTATTCTCCCAGGATGTGGGAGGCTGAAATGATGAAAAGGGAAGACTACTTTGAATTTGGACTTTTGAGGTCAACGCAGGCCTTGCAAGACTTCTTAACCAGGTACTTCTCAAGGCCTGGAGTAGGCGGTGCTCAGACAGAGCGAAACCCCAGCTAAGAGGGAGGGGATTAAACATCTGTTGAATAATCACTACGCTTTCTATAATTTATCGTAGGAACTTGGCTTTCTGAGCTTGCCTTGTCCCGAAGAAGGATAAAAAAGTTTTTGTACGTATTTTCATAATCGGAAAGCTTGACATTGACGTTCTGATTCCGCTCGAGCGGTAACAGTCAGAGCGGAGCAGATTGCCAGCCCTCCAGCGATGGCTCACTGAAGTGAATTTGACTTGGGACTTCTATTATTTATTATTTTGGGAAGGGACTTCTATTAGTTTTTCCCGCTACAGTCTGCTTCATTTTACTAATTATAATAGCTAATTTAATTATATTATTAATTCTTAAATATAATACTTATTTTAATTATAATCAATTATTTTATGAATTCTATTTCTTCACAGGTGATCCTTGTGTAAAACGAAAATGGAGCGACTCTGTGGGTTCCCATACGCGGCTTTCGCTGACAGCGATAATTCTTTCTAGGCGAAAGTGACAAGAAGGAAGATGGTAGCGAACTAGTGCTGGCTTCGTGACCAGTTTTCCAGCCTTTTTTCCTAATCCAACCGACATACTTCAATATATCACCCCTAAAGGCTGATACATTCCCAACAGACTCCACAAAAACGAAGTAGTGTGGTCTATGTAGTCCTTGAATACTTGTAGTCCATGTCCTTTTTTCAGTTGCACAAAATGCTCCCACCTTCTAGGTGAATGGATGACGATGGCCTTCGGATATCTGAAAACCGAAAAGTAATTTAGTTTACGAGCAAGAGATGATTCATATTTGATTTTGTCCTTTGCTTTAATATTTTTATCTGTTTATTTATTTTCTGAATTTACATATCAACTTTGCGGCAAAAGAGCCGTAAATGTTGCAAGCTAAATTAGTCAACAAAAACAGAGAATGAACTCGAAGAAAATGAGGAACACAGGGTGAAAATGGAGAGCAGAGGAAAATGTGAATGACTTGCTATTCTAAGAATCGCGCAAGTGCGTGAACATCCCTCAATTACCTGGGTTTGGGAAGGCTGAACAGGTGAAAAAGAAATATGCTGTAGGGCAAGAGCCGACGATGCTACTAACGTAGAAGCTAAACCTGATGGTATCAATTTGAGGTGGACCTTCTTAACGCTAAGGACTTAAGAGTTGGGACGTCGACAAAACCCCTTCAAAATAACACCTGTTCCAGAGCCAACCGAACCAGATCTACACTCAGCAGCAGGAGCGGCATCTTCAGATCCAACAGCGGGTGAGTGTCCTTTCGTGGTGAGCACCGTGATGACAGCGACACACGGCGCGCCATGCATAGATCCGCGTTCCTCCTCCTCCGCAGAGGTTCATTCCTCACCTCGCCGATATCTACGGCCAACCGATGCCGGATCGACCTTATTCGCCGCCAAAGTCGGCCATCGCTGACAAGACTGAGGTAGTCCAATTCGCTCCAGGATCTTGCTCGCTTTTTGCTGTTGAAACACGTACTCGCTAACACCGGGGCGATTTGCGGAGCCAGAGCAGCTCTTCGCAGTTTTTTTTTCCTGGCATGGGCGAGTTTAGTTGAGGGCATTCCTAAAGATAGGACCGATATCACGGGCGCCGTAACGCCAAC
Organism: Heligmosomoides polygyrus bakeri; assembly: GCA_947359475.1. Classification (NCBI taxonomy): domain Eukaryota; kingdom Metazoa; phylum Nematoda; class Chromadorea; order Rhabditida; family Heligmosomidae; genus Heligmosomoides; species Heligmosomoides polygyrus. The sequence continues at coordinate 75,041,777 of OX375866.1, forward strand.
ATCTCTGCTGAGCGTCTGAAAAGAGAATCGAATGTGTGCCTAGCATATCAAACGATGCTACGGAAACCCTTTGCTCCCCATGCTAAACTAATGAACAATGGTGCTAAAACAAGGCGCTGAAATGAATACAAAAAGGGATGGGGCACTAGAACGCTTTCAATGGTCAATGCTCCCTGCACCTACCTTTTTTCCTCATCCTTAGTTCAGTGTTATCCTCGGGGTTGGTAATCCAATTCTGGCGGATAAGAGTGATGTGGTGTAGCTTCGTTCTCTCTTATCAACTGCACTGTTCGTTAGTGCAAAGTTCGTCAATAAAAACAGTGTGCACGAGCTGCTGAAGCGGAAACTACGCAGAGAAGCAATTACTCAGCAAGAAGATTTGGATTGCCAGGAGTAGTTTGTTAGTTTCCCGTGAGTCTAGTTTCGTGAGTCCAGCTAAATCTATCATAGCTAACTAAATTCGAAATTGATCTAACTAAACCATAATAGAAGCAATGCACAAATTTCAGTTTTTTTACTACTCAATCCTGCAATGTGTACATCAACACGAGATGCGTGTTTGTCGCGAATGTGGGCAGCATTAGGAAGCGGGGCGTGCCAGTCAGTTATAACCTGTTGGAGCTCTAACTAAACACATGCAAGCCAATCAGAATACCTACTGTACACTTTCGCTCTGAAAGACACTCCCATGCGGCCTGATGTACTGGCCCGTTCCCACGTCCTTGTGCTCCCGCCTTCGACTTTATGTTTATTACGCTTGCATAATGGAATCGTTGGAAAGGTCAACGCACTGAGGAATGAGAGAAGAAGCACGAAGACACGGCTCCAAAATATGTAAATATGCGCACGCTCCCTCTCCAGTAGCCTGGAGAGGACATTTAACCCTAGTTTCTCAGGCCCTATTGCATAAGCTAGTGTGCGGCTCTTCAAGCTGCCATGCGAGTGAATCACTGCCAGTTGGATGTTTCTGTGAAATCCGTCCTATTGTCTCGCACGACTTTCTCTACACATAGTATACACAATAACGATAACTTAGCGCTTTATTTCTCGAAATCCGTCCATCTTTGTTCTTCATCATAGTGAAGATTCATACCTTGCTAGCCCAAGAAAATCAGAATGTTTTCCTATGTTAGAAGTTGAGAATCTATTCGCACTCGCACAGTATACCACGACGCCATTTGAATAATAGTTGAAGGTGCAACATTTTTTAAGGATTTAGAAACAAACAATGCTTGGCACTTTTAATTAAGCGTGCTGCTTAGATATACATCTTGAGAATTTTGCACAACAGGAATGCACGTCTTCATCTACTTGGCTTCACTGAACCTGCAGGTTTCGTAGTTGTTATGATTACCTACGATTACTTATACCAAAGTTACATGGAATTCAAAGATGGTAATCAAGGTGTGAGTCTAAACAAGCACACAAGCTACTTTAAGGGACGAAAATGTAGCGATGGTTGCTTTCAAGATATCGGTCGCGCCAAGGGTTCCTTTTTTGTTTTACTGATCTGTTTTGCTTCCGAAGCCAATCCCATGCGCACATCTTCCCACATCTACAAAAGATAGCGATGCTGTGAGTCGAAATGAGAAAGAAGCGGGCGAGAAATGTTAAGATCTGTGGGATCACAGAATGTTCGAGAAAGCACACATCTAGGAAAGGGGAATCTAACTGTGCATGCTCACACATCCTCCACCGATCGGCCTTGTTGGTCCTTCTTGGTCTTATACTCACTCCGGTTTTGTTCTTCTTGTGTGGTAGACTTTTTTCGCCGCTAAGAACTGTGCTAAAGACTAAATTGCAGTCTCTGCCGGACGGAGCATATGGTGCCGAAGAGAAGCTGACAGACGGTGCTCATCCGAGCTACATCGAGAACACGGCGAAGACAACTCCGGCCGAGCAGGTGCGACTCAAACACCTACGTCCTGTTACATCCCCTCGACTCCTCCGATTTTCAGTTCAGACGCGTACTTCAACCACAAGTGGTGATTAGCCGACCCCAGTCGTTCGTCCAAAGTCCAAATCCTCCATTTAAGGTAAGCCTGGGATTTGAAGCCGATAAAATCGTAGTTATTCACGAGTGAGAATGGACACGAGTATAACTAGCAGCTCATTATCCGCACCTTCGCAATTCATTTGAACACCTGTTCTGTTTGCAAAACATTACAGGCCAACGAAGTTGCTGGTTCTATTCGGCGACCAGCTCCAAGGCCTAGACTACCCGTCCAGAATCGAGTGAGGTGAGTCAGTTAATCTACTAGTTGCACCGTGGAGCATCAGAACAACATTCGAAGAGTTTCGCAAATCCGTGCGTCAACCTCAAACATTCACCCCTTTGGAGACCGAGCAAGGATGTAGGGGTTCACATATCTTCTTAATTTTACGCTTACTATGAAGAGCGGGCGCGTGTAGCGTAGTCGGAGGAGGCGCTGACGGTCACATGCACCCGGTACCAGGTTCCTGTTTCGGATTTTCCGCCTAGGCCAACCAAGCCTTCCATCCCTCCGGGGTCGGTGAATTGGTATTAGACTTGTCTGGGAAGGATAGAGCGCAGACTTGTTCACCGGCTGGCCACCGAAAGTCATTGTATGGCCAAATACGCATTCATATCGCCTTCACGACATCCCGTAGAAGTAGAATGCGCTAGCGCATCCCAAAAGGGATTGAGTAACGCCGTGCTTTATCTTATCCTTATCTTTATGAAGAGCACTTGAACCGCTGCGCGAATCCGACATGAATTCCCTGTTGACGTGAAAACTCTGCCGAACCGCGGTCACTGCCGGAAATGTATTACTTTTCATCATTGCGGCTGCTAAGGCTCCAGACTAATCACTCCATTAGAACAAGAACAGAAGGTTCCATGTGATGCGTTAGCCATTCTCTCGTTTGCTTTGCCCTACGTATGGCAATTCGACAAATGGATGTGACTCACTGAATGAAAGGCTCCTTTACTGTAGCTGTTGGACCAAACCACTGGGTGATAACAAAATTCTCCGCATTTTTTCAAAATGGGAACGAAGCTGAGGCACTTATATGTATTAGCGGAAAAGTCTAGAATTCATCTTTTCCCTATCTTCTAAATGGATTCAGGAATAAAACACTTCAAGCGAGCGGGATCGAAGAGCGCCTGGTTCCAGTGCTTCGTTGATGAGATTCATCTCCTTCCGTTTGAGATCTCTTTTTGTTTAGAGTCTTCACAAGTACTCGCTCTCCTCCGGAAACGCAACCCGCTATAGTCAACGTTGTCCCGCAAGTGGCCACCAGTTCGAAGAGCAAGGTATCTGAAACTGATAAGATTAGTGGGTGACAACAGGGTATAGCTTCAGGCAGCAAACCAAGTTTTCCTGAGCTGCTGCAAATCCGTGAACGTGGACAAGCCTTGTGAGCGAATATGCAACTTCGACGTGCTCAACAAGAAGACGGTGGGTGGCCAACCAGAGCGGAAGCGGTTGCATCTACGTGCTATTGTTACGTCAAGGAGAACTCAGTTGGCTGAGACGAAATGTGCTCTTGCAGCTGACCGGCATGTTCTTGGGTACCGACCCCTGTCCTCAGTCGAACGGGCTCGCGCTGCTCCAGTGCGCCGCTCAATCCGACGACCATAAGCAGTGCTGCATCAGTCGAGGAGTCCACACCACCACTGCCGGAAACAAATGCCTGGGCTTCTGCGACATGCGACCGGGTATCACGTTCCAGGTAGGAGAATTGAGAAATTGGATCCTCTTTGGAATGGTTTTGCCACATTGACAGCATTCGGGCTTCGCGCTTACCACTAGCCTCTCTCCTTCTGATTTGTTTTTCGATATTTTTCTATAATGCACAACAAACTATGGATAGACGATACGTTGTCGACAGTGGGCTGCACAGCAGCTCCAATTTTCTGCTTCCATTCGTTTTTTAGCTTATTTCATCTACGACTATAATATTGCGTTGACTTTCGAGCGCACGCATAGTCAATGCTTTTGCTTTCATCCTTCATGTCGGGTGAAGACTGTAAAAAAGGTAATATCTTTTGCAACGATTCGCCACCATGATGTATATATGCAGAAGAACATTGCCTCTGCAATGTTCGGTGAAATGCGTGGCGCTCCCCACAACGGGATCTACTAACGCTAAATATTATCGTTCTCTTCTTTATCCATCTTTGCTACAGTGTGTCTAATAATTATAGATCTTCTTCAGAACCTGGCAATTCTTAGATTCCCTGAATTTTTCTAAATATTTCGTTTCTACTGCCGCCTATCCTTTTAAAAATGCAATGCGACCAGTTATACTTTTCTGACTGCCTACCTTGAGCATATCATAATTATTGATTCCGAAGTGATGAGCACCTTACAAGGGCTTCCCAAAATTGCTGTGGTATATTTCCTTATAACTGTTAAAGGTTGAAGTTGATACAACAAAAAGTTGCAAAGTTTCTGAAGAAAAAGTAAATCGAGAAATAAATCTTTAGGAGCTTCGGTGGAGCAGCATATCAGATGCCAGAAACGGTTGTTCGTCTCAAAAGTATTTAATAGTCTTAGGGAGAATCTCGATGCCTCCGGCTAAGGCTATAATCGAGAATAAACTTGAAAAGTCTTGAGTCGCAAGCAAGGAGACATTTGCGAGTGGGCTGTGTTGTAGGTCCATACGACTTCCGTTTGAAGAAATCAGTTGGAGAGAAAGTTCTCGGTCATGCAGAACGAAAAAGGTTGAGCTGTGATAGTCTCAGTAAATCATATAAATCATAGCGCCACTGGCATCAGACCTTCTGAGGGCCTTCTGGCATTGTGTCCTAGTAGCTACGATGGCAATTCTTTGTTGGAATCGAGTGTGTTCTACGTTAGGGCGATTTTAAGAACTGGTGCTCATCATCAGTTTATAACTTTGACCGACTGCGTTAGAAAAGCTTCCCACCTTCCAATGAGCTCATGTGTAATGCAGGCATGAGTATGGACTTCATATAAAACGAAAAAAAAACTAAAACAGGACACAAATTTCGATTTATTTCCGGCGGCACAGCGATTCCGGGATTGAAGCCCTAACTCAGCAGAATTCGGCTATTCTGTTGTCGTTAGAGGTGGTATGAAACCTTTATTTTTGAGAGGCACATTGTAAATTTGGCGCATGGTAGCGCAGCGAATGAGGCGGATTCGGATTTCCTCGCCAGGCCATCCAAGCCTTCTATCGCTGTGCACTCGGTGAATTGCTAGCAGACTTGTTTGTTGATCTGCAGTTCCTCTAAGTCACTATGTAGACGAAATACGCACACAAATTGCTTCCACGACATCCCGTAGAAGTAGAATGCGCGACACATTCGAAAAGAGGCTATTTAGCGCTCTTTTCTGTTATTTTTATTCATTGTAACTTTACATGTATTTAAACTGCTCGTTATTCTCTACATAACGGTACTGAAAACGCCTATCCAGATGTGAACGAAAATCCGTAATGAACGTTAGAACACTTGCAACAAGGAAACGGCGGAAACTTTCGGTCCGACGTAATATACGCCCACTCCATGGAGTTTCGTAGGCCATTCTCACCGCTAGCGACCACACTCGGACGATTCATCAATCTCTGCTCCAATTACGCCCCTGTTGAGAAACGCGGCGCGCCGGGACGGAATGCTTTCTGATGACGTAGAAATCGCTATGATGGTGGCGTCTCGATGGCTGGAGATGGGGCAGAACCGGAGGTGGTTCGGCAGTAGATGCCATGCACTTGAGATCGGCGATCGGTTTCGATCCTCTGCTGCAGCCAAACAATGCGTCGATCAGCCGGCAGCCATACAGCCAGGGGCAGCAAGTTCCTGACCAAATAACCAGCTTCCCCGCCCGCTACCAAATAAGTTTCGAAGCGACGAACAGGATCGTCGGATTGAAATGCGCTTCCTATCCGATGCTTAGCCCATTAGCAGCGAAGACATGTCTATCGAACACATCGCTGTCGACGTACATCATGACGCAAAGAACTCCGTGTTTTACAGGCCGACGTCTCCATGTTGCCGTGTTGGGGAGTGCTCGGCGACATCAAGACCTGCTTCAGGGAACACATTCAGAAGAAAATCTCAGCAGCGTGATCTAGTCCATTAATCGCTTGAATGTAGGTGCTCCATTACATTGGATGTGTCGGGATGGTGCTGTTCTCGGCGTCGGCGGCCGGCCAACTACCGCCATGCATTTTGCTTAGACACAGGTTGTGATATCTATCTCGCTCATGTTTGTACATATGGATGTCTCATCAGTTTCGCTTTTCTCAGAGTAATGTTATTTGCCGTTGAGAGGACCTATGTGTAAATGTTTCCCATGCCAGTCTTACTGTTCAATGTGGCAAAAGAGCGTTTTATGGGGAACCTTTTATCATTACAGTAATGTTTTGAGGTGGTCTTGCTTACCAGAGGTCTGACAGGGCGATCAGCTGTCCCAGACGTATGTCTGAACGGTGAAAGCGAGTACCACTACGAGAATCTCCTGCCTTCAAATGGTAGAAAAGTAGGTTTTATTTTTCAAAGTCCTTGAACCCTGGCCACACGACCCATGTTTCTCACAATGCATCTTCGCTATAGGATGAGCAGAACTAGCACGAATTGGTATGTTCCCGGCGCATGGTTTCCAGTAGCGTTTCCTTGGGTTGTGGAAAAAGACTTCACCGGAATCTCTTATTTATTTCAAAACGTCATCGTTCTATAGCAATACGATGCCACAATGATGTGCTATGTTATACAGCATTGATCCAAAGATCCAAAGCGATCTCCATCGTTCTTTGAAGCATAGCCGATGATCTCGCAGTTTTCCAATTCCCTTGGACGGGAGCTGAGAATGTGGGCAGTCTCACCAATCGGAAATGTGGGCAGCCTGGTCACTTTTGAGGTACAGCTGGTCGCTGAAATCCTTGTTGCGATTACGATGCCGAAATAGGTGGCCTAGGAGCCAAGTCGGGCAGTGGCGAGCATGAAGTACGATTTCTATCCGAGTTTGTCATATTCTTGAGGCTCAGCTTCACGGCGTTGGGACGGATGTTTCAAGAGGTAGACAGACTGTCGCGCTTCGAATGCTTCAAGCAAATAGCGCTAACCAACTTCTGAGGTTGAGCAGAGTACACCTGATCCTGCATTAACGTCGCAGCAGAAACGAACTGAAGGAGGAGCACTCATGTGGAATCCCATCATAATGGAGTGGGATTTATTAGGTCATTGCATAAGAAATGCCCGATTTTGACTGGAAACTTTCACAGATCATTACTCTGTTTGAAAGCAATTTTATTCTTCGAAACAAGCACCAGTGCAATTAATACACTTTCCCAACGCAACCATAGCTTTGACATTCCATCTCTATAAAAATCAGAACTACGAGAATCAATAAAACATAAGAAGTCATTTTCGACATCATCTTGGTTGCTGAATTTTCTATCCTTCACATGACGCTTGAAAAACGAATGCTTAAAAATTATAATCGGTAGGGGACAGATCTGCTCAATATGCTGCATGTGGCAGAGTTTCGTATCCCAATTCATCCGGCCTCTACGATTGACCAAAGCCGGCTGCTTTTCAAACAACTTCTGGTGCATCACTTCAATTTCGGCACAGTAGTCTCCGCTGTGATAGGCTCTCCGGTCTTCAAGAACTTGTGATAATGTTCCCGACTATATCAGCCCTGTCTACCATACGGTCACCATGGTCTTCTTTCAATGGAGACTTGGTTTCGGCATCTCCTTGAGACTCATTCTTGTCCAGCCACTGCGCAGAGCGACGACGGTTGTTTCGAAGGATCCATTTTTCGTCCTATGTCACGATCCTGCCAAACAAGGCTCCCATAGGTTGCGCAGCTTCAACGAAACACAGGTGTCGTGGCGCTTCAGCATCTGCCCGGCGGTCAGTTCGTGCGGGATCCATTTATCCAATTTCTTTACTTTGCCGACCGCATTTAAGTGGCGACTGATAGTGCTGCCGCCAACGCCCAAGTACTGTGACGGCTCTTTCAGAGATTGACGCGGATCCACTTCCACCATGGCTTTGAGTTGGTCGTCGTTACGTTAATGGCAGCCTACCTTGGTCTTCATCTTCGAGACTTTCATCTCCATATCGAAGCCTTTCGAACCAGTTGCGAATTGTGCGCTCCTTACCATTAGAGAAATCCTCCCCAAATGCAGCGTTGGTGTTTCGAGCTGCGGCCCGGCGCCGTGTCCACTATTCCATTCATATACTTAGAGCAACCGAAGACCACGTTGATTCATACTGTAAAAAAGACGTCAAAAACTAGCCAAGAGGCCATTATAGCACAAAAGCTATAAAAGATAAGAAAACGGAGGTCCTGCGCTTTTAGAATCTATATACAATGCCTAATCATTTGTAGCCACCAAAACTCGACCAGAAATTGAGGTAGCAAAATCAGTCAATTCAAATGCAACGACCTATTACTTCCCGTATTGGTCATCATGAGCTCTCTTGGAGGTCGCTCAATGGTAGTCACTAGCGGCGTCGCATGTGTTTATGGGTGAAGGACCCAGCTCTGCTTTCAGGTAACAATATATTTGAGGAACCCCATCCCATATGGCCGGAGAAGCAATTATTCACGAAATCTTGATCTTCGACGCGTTGTCTGAAACACGCAGTTTGTGTTGCAACGAAGAAAACGGAATTTTACCCTTCCAAGGCGCTGCGCGGTTCCATTGTCCAAGGTCGCAGCACGTCCGGAGCAGGAATAAAGGATAAAGGATAAAGGACGGCGTTACTCAATCCCTTTTGGGATGCGCCAGCGCATTCTTCTTCTACGGGATGTCGTGGAGGCGACATGAATGCGTATTTGGTCATACAATGACTTGCGGTGGCCAGCCGATGAACAAATCAGCGCTTTATCCTTCCCAGACAAGTCTGGTACCAATTCACTGACCACGGAGGGAAGGAAGGCTTGGTCGGCCTGGGCGGGAAATCCAAACCAGGAACCTGGTATCGGGTGTACGCGACAGACGCGCCTCCTCCGACTGCGCTACACGCGCCCGAACAGGGATGTGCGTAAAAATTTTCTCGCTAAATTTTTAACGACTGTTTTTATACGAAAATTTTTTGTTTATTTCATTTAATTAATTAAAGGAAAATAGGTATCAATTAACGGAAATGTTTTGTTTAGTTTAATTTTTCAACTCCGTAAATTTGTTGAATTAAATTTCCCTTGGATACAGTCACTTTGGCTGTATCTTAGTTTGCAAAAAGCCGGTGTCAAGAAACTTCGCACCTTTCTAGAAATGGCGTCTTTCTATAGGAAATTCTGTTTCAGATTTGAATTTCAAAGCAGGCAAGCAGTCTCCTCAGTCAAACTTCGACGAAGGCAAGGTGGAGCTGGGAGAAGAAGCCCATGGAAGCGTTTGAAAAATGAAGCAGATGATGGCGTTCCGCCAGTACTCAAACAGCCAGATGGGGAAGGGCACGTTATGGGAGGAGACCATTTGTGGTCTTCATGGATGCATCGGCGCAGCGCCTTGGCGCTGTGTTGTCTCAAGAGGGGGATGACGAGAATATGCATCCTATTTTTTCGCTTCAAAAAGTGTCAGCAAGGCAGAGAAACCATGTACCCTACCTAGAAGTTTTCGCGATGCGAAGGTTCCATATGTTCATATATGGATTACCAACAGTAGTCATGACGGACCATCAGCCCCTTACTGCGTTCTTCAAGAGAACAAATGTGTCAGCTCGAGTGTTAAGGTGGTTCCTAGAGTTACAGCGGTACAATCTCGAGATAAATACAGTAAGGGAAAACAAACGTGGTGGCTGACCGCTAAGTAGAGGAGTACCACCGGTAAGGGCGGATCTGCCATCGTTGGAGGGCTTGAATGAGGCTTTGGACAATACTATTGAGGCGGCAAAGGATTCCAGGTGGATCGCAAAACTAAGGAAGGATGCTCATTTCTCCGAGTTCATAAAAATGGTTGAGAACAAAGACGACGGGCTCATCCGGTTGCGAGGAGGAAAGCGACTTTTAAGGACAGCGGACTTCAGCAGAGATGAAGGCGAATTGAAGATGTACCTGGAAGATGGTAGAGCTGTATTCGTAGTGCCTAAGGATTACAGATACGAGGTTTTTCATGAGTCACACAGTGGTTTATATGCAGGACACTTCAAGGCTCATAAATTAACAAACTAGTTGCGGAAGGAGGTATGTTGGCCGGAGATGGCTCAAGATAAATGAACGAAACAATGTCAAAATGGCCAAATGAACGAAAGAATGTCAAAAGTGTTTTCTAAATAATCCGCAGCTGGAGATAATTCCGCCACTCGGACCAATTGTGCCTACGTAGCCTTACGAGGCCATTGAAGTGGATGTTCTAGAATTAGGACCTACGAAGCAATAATAGGTACGCAGTAACGAATATATGTAGATCATTTTCTAAGTTCACAGCTGCGTATCCAGTACCACACAAGTCAGCGGAAAGCATTGCGAGGACGATCTTCTTACGGTGGATTGCGAAAGGCTGTAGATGGCCGTCCAGCATCATTTCGCATAGAGGAGGGAATTTGTTAGTAGATTGATGGAGATCACTAGAACAACATATATCACCCATATAACGACCAAAGGATATAATGCGAGGACAGCGGTATCACTGAGGCTGAATGGAACGACGATTGCGATGTTAAGGAAGACAACAGTAATCTCGACTGAGTGGGATGCGTTTTGTATGATGGCGTACAATACGGCTTCGCATGGTGCAACGGGCGAATGCCCGTTCTTTGTATTACATAGACTTCCTCCCGTTTTTCCGTTCAATATCGTCCCGAATGGAGGTTTGTGGTGGTACAGTATGGACAAAGCGTTGGAAGAATACAGAGCGGAAATCCTGCAGGCGGTGGAGGAGACAAATAAACGCGTGAGGGCATACAATGACAGAGAGAATGAAGAGACTGTATGTCCTGTCGTCCCGTTGATCATCGACTTGCTCGAGCGGGCGCCAGCAGCGTCTCCATTCGTCCCTGTCGCGTGCCAGAGTGGTCCAATGGATCCTCCTCGCTCGAGGGACACGAAGAGCGTCATATCGGTCGTTCAGGGCTTTCACGAAGAAGTCCGACCAACGCGTTGCTCGCTAGGTCGCTGGCCATATTGACTTCGCGACCCAGATACACGTAGCTGCAGCATTCGGAGATGTTCGTTCCGTTAAGCGAGAATGGGGCATCAGAAACTTGTCCGTTCCTCATGAACATCGTCTTCGTAAGATTCAGCTGCAGTCCAACATTCCCACATACACGATCGAAGTCGGCCAGCATTCGCTCCGCCTGGCTGATGCTCGGTGTTATGAGCACGATGTCGTCAGCGAAACGAAGATGGTGCAGCTGCTGGCCGTCGACCTTCACTCCCATGTCTTTCCATTCTAGTTCGCGCATGACGTTTTCGAGGGTGGCGCTGAAGAGCTTCGGGGATATGGTATCCCCTTGCCGAACCCCTCTCCTTACGTCGATGACGACGTCGTTGTAGAATGGAGAGATCTTGTTCGTGAATCCACTGTACAGCTCTCGAAGGACTCTGATGTACTGAGTAGGAACGCCCTGAGTGAGCAGGGCTTCGTGGACCGCTTCAGTCTCGACGGAGTCGAATGCCTTTTTCAGGTCGATGAACGTAAGGCACAGCGGCAGCTTATACTCTCGCGACACTTCGATGAGCTTCGTAATGGTGTGTATGTGGTGGATCGTGCTGAATCCTCTCCGAAATCCTGCTTGTTCGCGTGGCTGTCCTTCATCCAGCGTTCTGCTGATCCTATTCAGGATGACTCGAGTGAACAGCTTGTAGACTACGGACAACAGGCAGATCGGGCGATAGTTGCCAATGTCGTGCACGTCTCCCTTCTTGTACAGCAAGACGGTCCTGCTGGTCTTCCACTGAGATGGAACCTTGCATTCGGACAGGTAGCGTGTGAAGAGCCGCGCCAAGGTGTTGATGAGCGCTGGCGGGAGGTTCTTCAGGTGTTCAGCTCTGATCCTGTCAGGACCGGGTGCTGTACGTTTCTTCACCGACGAGATGGCGTGTCGGATCTCGGAAGGGAGAACAGAGGGGACGACGTATACATCCTGCGGAAGATGGCGTGGGGGCAGGTGGACATGGCTATCGAAGAGATCGGAGTAGAAGTCGTGGATGACCTTCTCCATGGTCCTTCTGGAAGAGGTGACGGTTCCGTCAGGACGTCGGAGAGCGGTCATCTTGGTCTTGAAGTTGGCGAAGTTTCGGCGGGCATTGCGGATGCTCAACCCTGCCTCTGCTGCTTCAGCCAACACTTCCGCCCTTCTCTCCTTGAGATCTTCCTTTATCGCCGCTCTGCATAGCTTCGCAAGCTCGGACGTCAGCTGGTAGTTGCCTGACTCTCGTGCTGCTCCACGCTGGCGTATAAGCTCGAGAGTTTCCGGAGACAGGCGTCTCTTCGTGGTCTTCAAGCTCAGCCGATATGAATGCCCCCTCCCGTGACGTGTATTGAATGAACTGAGTTTGTGTGCTCAACTAGTAAGATTATCAAGCACGAACCCGTCGAAAACAATTGTGTGTTCGAAGCCTACGGTGTATCTCGAAGAGGACACCAGAGCGTCGAGGAAGGAAAACAAGGGCCCACTGGCTTTGCGGCTCCCGAGACTGCGTTGCTCATGGAACGGCATAGTCCCAGAGGTGACCTGACCACAAAAGTAGTGACGTCGTATATGAAGATAAAGGAAACGCTGCAAGACTGGGACACGTGCGGAACATGGATAATAGTGTTCCCGATAAAAAGGCGTAATAAAAAAAGTCATTGAAGAAGTCATAGAACGCGTCAGCAACACTTGGTGAATGAGAAAAAAGTAATTACAGCATGAACGCCAATAACGGAGACGAAGAAAGACGTGTGGAAAGGAACGGTTCCGTTGTGGAAAGCATTGGATACTTCTTTTACGAATCGGTGGCAGCGAGCAAGTGACCATTACTGCGAGCAATTTTATCACAGACGGCTAAGTGTTTCTTGAAGCAGGAACTTCTAGGTGGCAAGTCAATTCTGCAACGCGTATTCTTGGGTGGCGGCAGCAAAACTGTTTTACAACGTTATAAGTAAGAGAGCGTGCAGGTCCTCTCTATCTGGATCGGTCGTTGAGAACAACGAAGTCCCGCCTGAGGGGCATGTTAGACAGAGATGCGGATGGCCAGGGCCATGAAACGAAGCCGCTAAAGCGAATGGCGTTGTAGGCCAGAGATCGAGCGGGTTATCGTCGTCTGCGACGATGCGGTCCCTTCTCTTCGCCCGCCCCATCCACCAGGTGCGAGGGCGATCGGACCTTACAGAGTTAACTCGACACGACTAGCAATAAACGGTTCGACTCTTCTCTCTTCTACCTAATTCACTGAACCACCATTTTTTGGGCAAATAAGACCCATCTATCCTAGCATGCTCCAAATTTTGGTGCATCAGCCTAATAAACCATGTTGTAAGTCTCCGCATACATCGCCTGAGCAGGAAGTCGATCTAATGCAGATCGCACTCTCTAGAATAAAGAGAATCGTAAGTGTCTCGGGTACATCGCCTATAGCAAAAAATGTCAGAAGTTTTGTTTAAGGCGCACCTCATATGTATATAAATACACTGCGACATGTCGTGCAGTAATAATCAGATTGAAACGTGAGTGTTTTACTCTTTCCACTAGTTTAGCAGTTATGCCACACCCAAATCCAATATTCCTTGGTGGCTTTGCATAAGTTCCACTCGTGTGCATTGGAAAGAGTCGTCTGTGTGGTGAAAAAGTGGCGATTAGTTACAAGTTGACTGGGGGGTGGTTGCAGCATGGAATATGTTTCGACAGGTGACTATCTTCACTCGAATGCAAGGAGAATTTTCATGTCTTTCTGTGGACTGGAACGAAATACTCTCAGGCAATTCGAATGTGAGGTGTTGTGCTAGAGTGTGACCAGAAAAAAGGTTAGCCTAGTTTCACTTCCAGGAATTAACTCGAGCGGCCTATACACAAAGCTGCGTTTTTCTGTCACAGCGCCACAGAAGGACATAAAAAAGTAAATAGGAAATAGGGAAATAGCAATGAGCTATGATGGAAGTCTTTAAAAGTGGGTACATCTTATATCCCAAACTGTATCACGTTATATGGACGTCTGTCATCCGTGGACCGAAGATCACTTTTACGAATATTTACGATTTACGGCCCAAAATGTCGTAAATCGTAAATCGTGAGAAATTTGCTAAAAATCATCGCAAATCGTAAAATCGTAAATCGTAAGTCGTAATTACGCACATTACGCACACCCCTGCTCTCAACTAGCTGCTCAACTTGCCCGTCGTGCTGTCTTCAACATTCAACAAGCAGTTTTAAGCCTCAAACTCAACCAGTCGAAAGCCACTCTTATCTGTAACCTACACGTCTGGTCCCTATGGTCTGCAAGTCGTCTATCAATCAAGCGGATCACCGCCGACATCGTGAAGCCAAACTTTTCATGCATATTATGTCCTGCGTGAATTACATTTTTTTGCAATTCAACGATTTCGTTTTGGCCTCTCCGGTAATATCATCACTTGCGGTGATGCCCAAGCTCTGGTAGGTCAGGAGGCGTGACGCTGCCATACAGCAAACCTACGCCCGTTCTGGCTCCACCTGTACATAGACCGGTTGGTCTCGCCATAAACTCTTGTCTCATCCCTTATACTCGCTCTCACATCCACTGAACCACCGAATTATTAGGGCGTATAAGTCCAACGTCGTGTCCAACGTGAATTCGAACCTTGAGCCGCAGGTCGATCTCTTGTGGACCGCATTCTCTATACTAAAAAGAATAGTAAGTCTCTCGTGTACATCACCTGAGCCACACCTGAGACATCGATCGCATTCTCTATTCAAGAGAATTTCCTCTCGATTCATCACCTTGAGTCGGTCTAACTGCGACCGCATCCTCATCAAGATGAAGAGGACAACTCTCTCGTACTTAATATGTAAAGGAAATTCTCAGTAATCTGAGAAGCTAAGAAGTGTATTAGCCGCAAAATAATGGCTACTTCCACAAAATTCCAGAGCTTCAGGACTCTAAGTGAGTTAGTAGTACGCATCCAAAAGTACACAGCTAGATGAAGAAAATTACGAAAAATGGCGTTCTACCATAGCGCTTTTACATAGCGGTATAAGACAAATTAGAGAGGGCAGAGAAATTCTGCAAAAATTGTGCAATGAAGTTAGAGAAGACTACAGAAACTGTAAAAGCAAGAGAGAGAGAAAAGAGCTAATCTGAAATTAAACAAATAATGTGAGTCGCATGTACAGATTGCGATCGCCGATGCTAGCGAGTTTTTTTTTAACTGATCAACATGTACGACGAGTCGCGAACTGCCCGAGAAAGAATGGGCATCAAACTTGGCTATGTCTCGCTCAAAAATCGTGGTACTGAGACTAGAGGAGATCTCGATTTCCAAATTGTTCATGAAGGCAATAACGTATATAGTAGCCTCATGAGCAGTCCGACGCTGGCAGTCAGATACACAAATGTCGCCAAAATTTGAGCAAAATAACTCTGGTCAGTGGATGTTTTGCTCTATAAACCCTCCGCAAGCAACTTTACCCGCATATAGTAGTAATGCAGAAATTTTGCCGAATATTGGGCAATCTTTGAAACAATGGTACATAACAGCGAGAGATTGGATGTGGTGGAGAAAATAATTTTTTTAAGAGAAAGCTTAAAGGGCAGAGCAAGAAACGCTTTCAATGAATTCAGCCGTTACCAGCAAACTACGGCGGGTACGATATAGTCCTATTCTTCTTTGTGTGGAGCACAAAAAACGCTCATTGAAGAGTCTCTTGCTACAGATCTTGGCCTTCCAACAGAAACTACAGAACTATGCGCAATGTCTGGAATTTGAGGCTGAACGATTCTAGAGTTACATTGTGAACGTCAGGGTTGGAACCGTTTTTGGCAAACAATTAGAGTCTAAATTTCAAACTCAACCTGTTATCCAACGATTTCCAAGTGTCAGACTGGCGCAGTCAGACATACAATTCCTGAAAGCAAACAACATATCTCCCGCCAACTCGAAGTTATGTGGCGAACATCGAATTCCTCACGTTTTAATCTGTTTAGACTACTTTCATGACCTAGTGACTACCCCAACATGTGGTATAACAACTTCTATTACATATCTCATTTGAAGAAAAGCCGACGGCGCTTCCGATTCCTTTCCTTGCGCTTCCAGCAAAACCAACTTTGTTTTTAAAAAAACAAATGCGACGAGAAATATAACACAATTAGAAAAGCAGATCGGAGGATAGAGGAGGGGAACGCAGCCGGACAAGTAGAGAGCGGATCCCAACACTTCCGCGTCCTTTTATGTGGGCCGGAGATCCTGGAATCAATTCTGGGGGGGGGACGCAGCGCGCGATCGCGATCCAATACTCGACTTGACATCCCTGCCCCCGATGGCGAGCGGCGTCCCTGCCGCATCAGGTGAAAGCTATGAGATTACACTCATCTTACCTAGAATTACTACTTCGGCAAAATAACACACATGTAGCTAAGGGAAATCGACAATTGAGGTCTCATTGCTCAGGTCAAGGGGTCACTTTCCAGCTTCAGAAATACCATCTTTAGCCTCCGAATTGTCCTCGTCCTCGCCGATTGTAGGGCATATTCCACTGGTGCTGGTTGCCTGAGAAGGTCCTGAATGGAGAAAAATGTGGTGTCTTCGAGATTCGTCTTCCAAACCTCTTTTCTTTGAAGTATTGACGTGTACGAGCATTCCGAGGGGGTTTTTCCTCGAACGGCGGTGTGTCGTCCTCTCCTTTCAAATAAGTGCACAACCCCTCAAAATAGTCTTTCATGACTCCTTTCAAGTAGCTCTCGTTGCTGGAACTCCTTAGTCTCGCTCCAGGCCCATGCGACGGCTCGGTACTCGACTCGATTACAGGAATACAGCTGATCAGGTTCTGCTTGGCGAGTACTGCAACTGATTTCGCTAGTTCCAGCGCTGCGTTCATGTCTATCCTGTTACGCTTACATGCTTTAACGCCTCTGGGTGGTGCCACGGCAAGGATCTTCGTGATATTACGAGCGGCTGCCGCCAATGACTATGCCAATTTGCACCACTCTCTTTACTAGGTGGCGCATCCGTCGTTGGTCCAACGATAACACAACATTGTGATTCCGATCGATCCAGAACACCGTCGATTTCACCGAGCTCGTGATAAATCTGCCGACGCACAGTAGGTTGAGCCTTGAAAAATAAATCCACCATGGAGAAGCTCTTGGGCAAGATGATGAGCGGCTTTGACGGCTCTTCATTAGTTCCATCTCGTACCATTCGTTTGATTTCGCGAAGTGTACTTCTTCATTATTGGCTTCATTTAGTTGCTCTATTGGTAGTCGCGAGGCAAGGCCAGAGACGAACGTCGTGAGTCTCGAGAACACGAAAGATATGGTCACAACACCTTTTAAAGTATAAGAATATTTCCTAACACCCAACAGAGTGATGAGTACTATTTGGGGTCCATCATAAGAAGTCTTTTGCGTTCCAAACATCGCTCATGATCATAAATGGATATGAGTTTCGCCAGTCTAAACACGGTGTCAAAGCGTAGATGGTCAATCGTTTCCACGGCTGATGGCACTACCTCCTTGAAGGACTTCTCGTGAATCGAACAGGCAAATGTGAGATCGTTCTGACGCTGTCGGCCAGGGCACTTGAAAAACAGCCCGAGCACTGGTGTCTCCGTCTCCTTTGGTTGTGGCTCTGCAAGTACCATCATTAACTGCAGCTTGACGACGCCGCATCCTTTTTGTCTTAGTATTTAGCTTAATATCTTTAATTTCGTTAGGAATCGTGATCAGCAAATCAAGTTGGACCCTCAGTGGTTCCTCCTTTCCATTAATATTGGATATTAGCCCCGAATTATCATTCGTTTCAATTATTCGATTCGGTTCTACCAGCGGACGCTTTTTCTCTCGTCAATTCGAGGAGTACCCGGTCTCCTACTCTTGGTAGGTTTCGTGGGTCAGTTTTGTTTCGCTTATCATACGCGCTCCTCATTTTTTTCTCCATACCGTTCAATAAATTCCTTTGCACCGAATTGGTCCCCAAGTAGCAGTAGCGTGTGTCTTTTGAAGAAAAGCCGACGGCGCTTCCGATTCCTTTCCTTGGGCTTCCAGCAAAACCAACTTTATTTTTAAAAAACAACAAATGCGACGAGAAATGTAACACAACTAGAAAAGCAGATCGGAGGATAGAGGGGGGAAAGCAGCAGGACAAGTAGAGAGGAAGTCCCATCACATCTGCGTCCTTTTATATAGGCCGGAGATCATGGAATCAATTTTTGGGGGAACGCAGCGCGCGATCGGAGAGGGGCACGAGAAGTCAGAGTGTCCTGACTAATACTCGACTTGACATAAAACCACGACATACTTGGGGCAGTACTCCAAAAAGGAACGATAAAAAGACTGTATAACTGCACCATTTCCTTTAAGAGACAACATACTCGAATTGCAAAATAACTAGTGTTGCAGCCCATCGACTTGAATTGCTTTAAAATTCTCTTCTGCAAAAACATCAGCAGTGTAAGTGGTACTGCGAAATACTGCAAAATTACCAACGAGCAGGCATGACAGAAACATTTGCTGCAGCTGAGGATGATGAGGTTGGAACTTATTACATGCCTCACTCAGTGGTGTGGAAGTCATTCAAGAAAGTGCCTCAACTTCCATATTTGACACCTCATAAAAATGGAGAGGAAGACTTTCTCTCAATGATGTAATCCAGCATTTGTAAAGAAAATACACAACACGAAACAAGCATTTGTAAAGAAAATACACAACGTCTTGTTATCATCTCGAAACAGAAAAATCGTATTGATATGTGACATAGAAGCAGCGTTCACCCCAAATCCGCTTGCTAAACTCCCCAAAGATCTATGCTGATTTCTTTAGATAAAGAATATAATTGCTCCTCCTACAAAAGATATGATTCAATACCGATTCAAACGGCTTCCTTTTGGAGTGAATGCCTTACAAAGTATCCTGAATATGGCACTTTATGCATTTTTGATTAGCAAAAATACCGAGCTAGCCGGCGAAATCTGCAGCAATCTTTATGCAGACAACATCCTTTTGCAAGGGACGCAATAACGGACGCTTTAGGTAAATATTAGGAATCTAAGAAATTATTTGCTGAAATAGGCATGAATTTGAGAGAATTTGATCTCTCTCTGTACCGACTTGAACAACCTGATTTCCTACGAGGACAGGCTCAAATCAAATTATATGAAGCTACTTGGTGTCGGCTATCAGACCAATAGCGACGTTTTCAAGGTCACCACAAAGTTTTCCTCGTGTTAAAACTAACAAAAAAAGATATCATGAATCAAATCAGTTCAGTTTACGACCCACTAGGTGCAGTGGGACTACTATTGACCCATCTAAGATCAATAATGGGGGAGGTGTTTGACACAGGAGTTGACTGGAAATGCAGTCTCAGCATGGAAGTATATGACAAATAGAATCGTCTATGCAAAGGTGCCCACAACGCCACTGTTACTGATCCGCGAGTCATCACATCAAGTGGTAAAATGCGCACATGGGTATTCGCAGATGCTAACGAGGCTACTATTGCGACCTGTGCCTACAGGCAAGACATAATTACGAGCTCTGTTTCATGCCAATTCAGCGGAAAAACGCGGCTTACGCCCAAGAAATCCTCTCAAACCATATGCAGACTTGATTTCTAGGTCTGCCTACGGCTGCTCGTCTTTGCGACGTGATCGTACCCAATATGGCTACAATCATAGGATCTACTTCTATAGTTAATGACAGTAAAATAGCGCTATGGTGGCTAAAAAGCACAAAAGTTACCCATATTTGCCGCCAACATCGTGTGTGAATACAAAAAATCGAGCAGTCTGTAGCATCAAGAGGGATCCCAGTTTCGCTCTTTCATGCTGCTAATTGCCACAACCCTGCAGATGCGGAAACGAATAAAATTATCTACAGAATCAATTAAAAACCACGACTGGGTACGAGGTCCCAGATGGTTGAACCAAGATATATTACCAATAAAATCAATGGAGCATTCGAAAGATATTGCTGGCGAAATTTAAATAAAAGCACCCGCTGTGCAAGAAATCGCTTCTCGAGCCAGCCAAAGTTCTAACACTAGTCGTAAATTTGGCAAGGTTTTCAAGCCTAAGCAAAACGTTAAAAACATCTTTAATAGTAGGGAAACTCCTAAATAATGAGCAGCGAAAACTAACATACATCGATCTGCTGTCATAATATTGTCGGGTTTCTCAATATGTGATGACGTGAGCGAGATAACCCCCAATGACATAGATCATTCTGAACGAATGATTCCTGCACAGGAACAAAATGAGCCTCCTCTAAAGGAATTGGAAAAGAGATTCCCAGACAAGAAACTCATCCTGGATGATAATGGACTAATTAGGCATATGTCGCGCCACCAATACCCAGAAATTCCCCTAGACAATAAATGTCCCATTTACGTGCCATGCAAGTCAGAACTAATTAAAATTATTGCGTCGAAAGCAGGATATCTACCTCTGGGAGCGCCAACACTGCCAAGTCTTCCAAGAGACAGAGTCATAGCATCTAACCCATTCCAAAACGCTGGATGTGGCTTTTAGGGCCAGTTCCCTTCTAACAAGGAGACTATCTCAGCGGTAGGTCGGAATGGCCCAAGTGTTGTATATAGGAAGAATCGCCTCTTTCTGGGAAACAACAAAATGCTATTATCTCGACCCCAATATAACTCTGCGCAGAGTTAGGGACGACTGAAGCTGGGCCGTTAGCGGCGTTAACCTTCTGCCTGCGCGCGAAGGGCGGCCTTAAATTGGATGGAAACAGCGATGACGAGAAAGCGGCGGTGGCGTAGAGGGTAGGGCAAGGGTTCGTACGTTAGGCAGCTCCCTGGGTTACGGTAGTGGGCCGCGCCGCGCGCCACCGCCCCCGATCACGGTCGCGTGGCGTGTTGTTGAGCCCGCCTCGGACGGACGGGTCCGACTGCTGCCGACAGGGACGGCTAGTGACGTCATACGAGGGCGGTCGCCGAGTCTGCTGGGCGCGCTAGGGCGCGAAAGGGTGTGCCGACTGCTTTCGACTGCGTTCCTTCTACTAGCGCAGAAGAGGGAAACAGTTAAATGGTACACAATGTTGGTGGAACATTTGACGTCTTTTGGTAGACTGAGGAAGTGGGAGCGTTTGTTAACTACGTTCGAGTGGAATGAGATCTGCTTCATATGACTGAGGAGAAATGGCAAGCCACGTTGTCAGGAGAGTTCGAAAAAGGATAGTGGTGGCTATTATTTGGAAGTTTCAGAACCAAGTGCAAACTGCAAACTGCAAACTAACAACAAAACATGCACACTTTTATCGGGGCAGGGGATACAATGGAGTAGAAGCTTAAGCTTATTCCCGATTCTCTGGATTAATAATGGATTGTCTCAACAAGAAAGAAAAACCGGGGGCATATGTAAACCGTTTGGAAATGGTATAAAACTCGAACTATAGCATGAACAGAGGAAAAGCTGGAAGGTGTAAGGAGTAGATATTTTGATAAAGTAGCTGGGTAATAATACTTCAGACAATGGAGTGAGATAACCACCCAAGAGAATATCTAATGTTTACGGCGTCTTTTCCGCAGATTCTCTATCGTACTGCCGAAATTTTCGCAGATATTAGTTTGTTGTTATTACGCTTTCTCATGATCGCAGGAGCTAATTTTAGACCATCAATACTTACAACAACCCAAGGGTCTCTATTTGCGCCTTCATATGTGCTGGTTCTCTAACAATGCCTGTTTGCACCATGTCATTTCTCTGTAAATAAAAGCCCTGTCTTGTTTTCCCTTTTAGTAAGCAGTTACGGTACAAAATATAGTTGTGCTCTCCCAAAAATTTCGAATAACCGAATATATTCAAGTACCGACGATTTTCGAGCATTCGAAATCGAATAACATTCGAAAATCGCGTTTTTTCGAGCATTCGAATTCGAATACATTCGAAAATCACGTTTTTTCGAGCACTCGAATTCGAATACAATCGAAAATCACGTTTTTTCGAGCATTCGAATTCGAATATTCGAACTCGAATAGAATTATTCGAAATCGAATGCTCGAATGTTCATTCGGGCGCAACTATAGTTGATATCCTACGAAAACGCTACATTTGGGTCCATCAAAATCATCTTAGGTGTTTAACAATTTCAGTCTTCTTCAAGGTAACTCCTTTTATACAGCATTCGTTACAAGTTCTTTCTCCTTTGTGAAAACAAAGCGTTTGTTCAGATCATCCATGATGAAGTTCCAATGTGGTGCATATTCACTTAGCAGCTCCATGCATTCTTCAAGAAAAAACCTACTTGGCTATTTTTATTTATTTATTTTCGTTACAGTTCGTTACAAAAGCCATGCAAACATTAGCAAATTTATGGCAAGAAACTATGAAATGCGGATTATCTCCTTATACTTCTGTTGTTGAAGTGCTTATTGAAGTATGTCGAAGGAGCAAATCCGAACGATATTTTATTTCGATTTCAAATTGAGACAACCCGTAGCAGAGACAGCTCGACAATTCAATCAGTGTGGAGGCCTAATAGTGTTGGAGAAAGCACTGCGTACCAGTGGTTCAGTAAATTTCGGATCGGAGGTTTCAGCGTCGTATATGACCCAGTAGCGGTCGACCTTTAGCAATCCTGGAGGACGAGTTGAAGGAATTTTTGGAAGCTGAACAATCCCAAACAGTTCGCGGGATCGCAGAAGGGCTAGACGTCGGTAAAACTGCTGTTGCGGGTGCTTTGAAACGCCTCGGAAAGGTGAAAAAGCTCGAAAAGTGGGTGCCCCACGTGTTGAGTGATCGGCAAAAATCATAACGTTTCGAGATTTGTTCTTCTCTACTTTTACACAACAAAACCAATCCGTTTTTGGATTGAGTCATCACTTGTGATGAAAAATGGATCCTGTGTGATAACAGGAAACGTTTCGGACAGTGGGTGGACGACGACGAGCCCCCTACGCATTTTCCAAAGGCGAACCTCCTCCCAAAAGGTAATGGTCACTGTGTGGTGGTTGGCAGCTGGAGTGATCCATTACAATTTTTTGGCCCCAGGCCAAACGATCACAGCAGAGACCTACTGTAAGAAAGTCGACGAAATGCACCGAAAATGCGTCAACTTCAACCAGTATTGGCCAACAGAAGAGGCTCGATTGTTTTGCACGACAACGCCCGCCCACACGTTTCGCGAATCACTATTCGAAAATTGAACGAATTAAGGGTTGAAGTTCTGCCTCACCCTCCACATTCTCCAGACCTCTCACCAGCCGACTACCATCTGTTCAAACACTTTCAGAAATTTCTCGCTGGTAAAATCTTCACCAATCAGGACCAAGCCAAGCCAGCTTTCGCGGATTTTGTCGGATCTTGATCACCTCATTTTTTGCTGATGGAATAAGTCGACATGCGGCCCGTTGGCAAAGGTGTGCTGATTCGAACGGTGCTTATTTCGACTAAATCTGATAAGATTTTAGAAAGTTATGGTAGTTCAAAAGTTGAAGCACTCAACACGCTGAGAACTTTCCGTACAACCTAATAGTTCCATTTTTCGCAAGCCTTAGTGTGTTTTTGAAGTTTAAACTTTAAAGAAGCACAAATTAATCAACCAGCCCCTTTAAGGAGAAATTACAATTATTTAAGTTAAACACAATCAACCAAGTGTAAAATGGAAGAAATCAGACGAGTGCTTGGCGCAATCCATACCACTCATATGTGAGAAAATTTATATTTTAAAGGCATTCATTCTTGTCCTTAATCTCTTGAGCACCTTCACAGTGAGCGAGGCTATCACCTTTCAAACAGTGTACACATTTTTTTAAGACACCCTGTATATTGACAACAAGTGCCCTACCCCATCTGTACGTGGGCTTCGCACTTGCTCGCCTAGCTTGATGTCCGTCGCTAATATATGTATAAGATAAACATATTCATACACTGGGATAAATTAATCGCTAATATGTGTGTAAGATCACCAACACTAATTGTATCGTGCAATCCATGAAGTTCTTTTTGGTTTGGGTCCGTTCGAACCCGTTGTAAAGATTACAAATTTCAAAGTTTGGGCAAATAGACTTCTCAATGAGATCGTCACATCATCAGATCTTTTCCATAAATGGCAGCTTCCTCACCTCCCATCCTCTTGCTTTCCTCCAATTTATACTGTAAATTAACAGTCCGGTGAGCAATCTTATACGAAACATTAAGAGAATAACACACCTCGCCTTTCGCCACCCCTCTAACCTTATTTAAAATTAACGGCCGTTAAGACCTGCCATAACCCTTACCGCTTATAATCCCAGATTTGTTTTATCAGGTTGGTTTCCACATACTGAGCGATAAAAGAAAACTAACCGCAGCGTATTCTAAGCTTCTTTTGGAGCGGATCTGTCTTCGAAATGAAAAAGGTGTCAAAAGCACAACTCTATTTCAGTTTTCAACTTCAACTCCTCTTTCGGAAATGATAATGCATCAAAACCAACTAAGGAGGGAAGGGTTTCAGGCGTAGGTCTGAGCGGGGGAAATGGATAGTACTGCGAGAATCTCCACCCTTCATTTAGTAGAAAAACATGTTTCCTTTTTGCTGAGTCCTTGAACCA
Organism: Heligmosomoides polygyrus bakeri; assembly: GCA_947359475.1. Taxonomy (NCBI): domain Eukaryota; kingdom Metazoa; phylum Nematoda; class Chromadorea; order Rhabditida; family Heligmosomidae; genus Heligmosomoides; species Heligmosomoides polygyrus. Next base: position 75,066,386 of record OX375866.1, read on the forward strand.
AAAGAGCTACGGACCCTCGAAGGTGGGGCAGTAACGCACCGTCAGCGCGTGCCCACGTGCATAAGTGCGCGTATGGTAAGTGGCGAAAGGCGATGCGGCGAGCGAATCGGTGGCTCAGCAGGGTGTGACGCTGCCTCACAGGGGCTAGGCCAGATGATCGATTCCCGTGCTATGCACAATTTTTGCACTTTTCATGTCTACTGCCTCCTTCAACAATTTGCTTCCTACACATCTTCTACACATTTATTTCACCCTAAATTGTCAAAAGGGTCAGATTTGTGATCAACACCCCAGATAAGCCCTATAGACAAAGTTTGGACGAAAACGGTGACCATGACCTTACCATTAGTCACCCATGCCTACTGTAACTTCCCGTACTCCAGCGTAATACCAAAAACGATTCGTGGTCAGCACCCAAATAACCCCCTGGATAAAATTTGGGCGAAATCGGTGGTTATGACTTGACAGTCCAAGTCACCCGTACCTGCTGTGAGGTCACTGTTTAACATTCGCTGAAAAACACATTACCTTGCATAATACAAAAAGTGAGAGATGTGAGTGAAGCAGAGCTCAAAATGTAATCTTGTTTGACAATTTATAATGAGATAAATGTGTAGGAGATGTGTAGGAAGCAATTAGCAAATAAATTGCAAAATTAGTGCGCAGCACCAGAGTCGAGCATCTGGGCTAGCACCTGTGAAGCAGCGTGGCACCCTTCTGAGCCACCGACTTGCTCGCCGCACAGCCTTCCGCCACTTCCCATACGTCAGCGCGCACACGTATGCACGTGGGCACTCACTGACGATGCGATAGTGTACCCCATCTTCGAGGACCCGTAGCTCTTCTGGTTCAAGAACTGAACGAAACATGCTTTTCTACTGCATGAAGGGTGGAAACTCTTGCAATACTATCCATTTTCCCCGTTCAGACCTACGCCTGAGATTCTTCCTTGGTAAGTAAAAATCCATCAAAACCGGTCAAAGTCGACTCTTCAAAGCTTCTTTTGGGAGCGGATCCAAACGATCCGCTTCTGTACATAGGCGAATTGGCGTCGGGATCTGGTCTCCTGGTTACGGGATGCCTTTGTCGCAGAATGTCCCAATTTGAATTCGTAAAGCATGATGACTCGATAGTCGCGTCGGTTTATGATTTTACGGGGCTATGGAGAAAGTCGGCTAGAAAAATTAGAGCGAAATCTACATATATTTTTTGAAAGAGTAGGAAAAACCTACTGAACGATATGTGTGACTTTCCCTGAGATGGAATGCTTTGGGGTAAAAAAAAAAATATTTATCTATACATACCTCGAAACGGAAATTAATTTTGCGACAGCCTAACATTATTCTCCCTCGCCAAAAAAAGCAGCTTTATAAAATTTCAACCAATGTGTCAACGTGTTGAGTAGTGAAATGAAATTTCAAAAAGTTATGCTAATTTCCTTGAATAAAAATTATTTATTTATTTATATAAGGCACGCATTGTACACCCAATGATACATTATGCAATGCATACATATATCAGGAACGAAATAAAATTTAGAAAAACGCCGACAAGATCAAGGCGGATCGAAGGTGACATTTCTCCTGATGAAGGTTTTAAATGCACCTTTCGACAAACTAAGAAGGTAGTCTTGGCTAGTAACGAACTGTTCTAACTAGTCACGAATTATTCTTTTATTTAATCATTATTCTAACCCTTTTGGAGAGTCTTTAGTTAAATGCGAAAAGATCTCGTTTTGATTTGGAAGATGTTCCGCAGATTCCAATAGAGTTACAGTTGTTGAAAAGAATGCCCAATTAGTCGTGAAATATGTCCATTTTGATTTGAAAAGTGTCCAGTCTAACATTGGTTTCAACATTCTGAGCGATAAAAGAAAATCGCCCGCAGCGATAAAAGAAAACCACCCCTGGAGATGTGCCGCCGATGTTGATAACGTGCCTGCGGAATCAGAAGACGTTTGGGCAGGTTGTGGGCACAGTGGCGTTGATTCATGCGATGGAGGTCTTTTGCGTTTACGAGATTTTTGCATTTCAACGGAGTGGTTGAGATTTGAGGTGTTTGACGTCTACATTATTCGCTGGCGTTATCTGTGTGTTTTTCGACTGTATGCGTTTCCGCGCTCGAGAGCGCAGAACCCAGCTGCGGACTCCCCTGGGTGACGAAAGCAGTTCCCACACGAGGAGCTTGGATGGCACACACCCTGGAGTCCCTTCCTTAGCTTGGTTCTGCGCTCGAAGAATATACGGCCCTGAGTTCCCGATGAGGGCGCGCACTTTTCTGATTGGAGCGTAAATTATTTGCTTCTGGGATGCTTGAAGCAGGAAAGATAGATTATTTTGTTAGATCGCAGATTTCGTAGCAATCGAACGTTCGAATTCGAATGTTTCGAGCATTCGAATTCGAATACATTCGAAAATCGCGTTTTTTCGAGCATTCGAATTCGAATACATTCGAAAATCGCGTTTCGTTCGAATACGAATATTCGAATTCGAATAGAATTATTCGAATTCGAATGCTCGAATATTCATTCGGGCGCAACTATAGTACAAAACTATGAAACAAGTAAAACACAAGCGCTTGTCACATCAGCAGCATCTTACAAAAGCCGGTGAGTAACAACCTTCTCCATGACAAGGAATGACCACTTCTTCTTCGTTGAACGCGCAATCCGTGGGTGTAGAGAAAGGTCCTGCGTGATCATCGACGTATCCAGCTGCCATCACGCGTATGACAGACATAGAAAGGTCTGATTTCCATTATACTACCTCTATCTTGAACGGCCCCTTCTTCCTGACAGTATCTCAATATATGGAGGCCATGAGAAGTCCTTTTATGGCATCCGTAACCGAATTTTCTTTCCTTCTCGGAGATGTGAAATCCAGTGTGAAGGTGGAAAGCAGTCGGCCAGCAACACGTTCAGGTGTGAACGACATTTTTCGCACACTTATGTGCCGATATGGCCCTAGTTCATAATATTCAATTAGAATGTGTCCGAATTTGTGCGCAGTTACGGCATCATTGATGATATGGTATGATATGGTGATGGTGGAGATACGCATCGTTGAAAAACTAACACATATAAAGGCGCAAATGAACAGCCTTGGTTTCCTGTAAGCACTGGTGGTCTAAAATTGACTCCTGTGATCATGAGAAAGCGTAATAAAAAGAAACTAATACGTGCAAAAGTATTGGCAGCACTCGTACTCGAACTGAAAAGCCCTCTTGCATGCTCCTACAAGGTGGCACTCTTACCGATTGAGCCGCTGAGGCACATCTCGTGGAGTGTCGTAGATGTTGATGAGTATTGCGCACACGCCTTCACACCTCTTTTGCAGGTTCTTGAAAAAAAAGCGTTCAGCAAAAACTGACTGTGGTTACGGACTCCGCTCACAGAGCCCTACGTCCTGCCAAAATAGCATCGCAAAAGCTCACCTTGAGTTGGGAACTTTTCCTTGTAACGCATCGCCTAGAAGTGTTGCTGTGGATGCTGAGCACAAATACGGTATGCATTTTTGAAAAATCGGCCGACCTGGGTGGGTTACTGTTGGTGTCATGAATAAGGATGGCGGGTCATAATTCCGCCCTTTCTTCGCCTATGGAAACTATTTCACCTGCTGACCACGAATCTGCCATTCCTTTTCTAAATTATCTATGTCTCGTGCACTACTTTCCATCTCAAAGTGGAAGGATGGAATGCAAGTTTGATCACATAGCTGAGGAAGGAGACATTGACATTGATATACCGACATCGATTACCTTGATCACCGCCCAAGTTCGACTTTCGATAAATCTTGGCATGGCGTTGTTAGACTGTCAGTGCATTGTTCTTGTTGTAGCCGTTAACCAAGATTGTTACGATCTTCTTTATTCGGCTACTTTCGGCGAGTTTCGCCTTCTTGAGAGCCTGGGATTGCCGATGACATCTACATCTACTAGTACCCTGTAGTATGAAATGATGTTTGGGTTGGTTGTCTTTAGATGTTATCGGCTATTCCAGGCTCTGAAGAAGGCGAAGCTCGCCGAAACGTAAGCCGAATAAAGAAGGTCGTAACAATCTTGGTTAACGGCTACAAGAACAATACACTAACAGTTTACCTTGATCACTCATGAAAATGCGGGATCACGCGATTACGTGAAGACGTTTACCAAACTTATTATCAGCACCTCAATTAGCCTCTAAACGAGGTCTGGGCGAAACTTGCTTTCGGTCTTCGGAGTCGTGGGAGTACAGGTTTCTACCCCATCGATTAGCAGTGTGGTGGGGAAAATGGGCAGCATAGTTTTTAAATCGCATCATACGGGTTGAAATAACGTCATAATCGTCGTTCAGTGAAACATCTAGTTTCAGCGTATAAGTCCTATGTACGACCACAACTTGAATATGGTGCAACCGTATTTAATCCGTCTTCAAGTCGCAATATAATGAAACTTGAAGCAGTTCAGAACAACTTTACTAGAAATTGTGGATAAGGCTTCATGGGTATGAGTACTCCAGCATACCGCCTGCTCTTGTACGCAATAAAATATTTGATATCTCATCGCTTGCTATTCGAAGAAAAAGGCACGACCTCATCATGATCTACAAAATTCTAAATTCAATGACGGGTCTGTCTGTGGAACAGTTTTTCACGATTTTACCTTCCACCACTCGAGGTGCACAGGCAAAGCTTCATTTTCCAAGATCTAGGACTTCTCTGTGTGCCACGTTCTTTACACAAAGGGCTGGTTCCGAATTCATCAAATTATCGAAAACATCTCCCATTCCTGACTCCTTGAGTAAATTCAAAAGGCTTCTATACCGACATTTCCGAAGCGCTTAATTGCTTACCTTTTTATGATTGTAGAAATCTATGTTCAATCAATCCTCTTGTTCACCACATTCTCTTTTTGAGATTTTTTGTTAACATTTCTCTTACTATCCTCATGAATTGTTTGTGCTTATGTTTCGCGTGAATTTCACGTATAAATCATTACCATATATAATCGGGAGAGGCATGAGTCACTGTCCGACGACATGTTTGCACTCTTATGTGAAGCCAATATGCACTCTTATGTGAAGCCAACATGCACTCTTACGTGAAGCCGGCCGCGCACGCTGCGATGAAGCCCGCCGCGTCCGCTGCGTTCGCTGGGTCCGCTGCGTTCGCTGCGTCCGCTACGTCCGCTGCGTCTGCCGCATCCGCTGCGTCCGCTACGTCCGCTACGTCGGCTGCGTCGGCTGCGCTGAAGCTTGCCACGTCCGCCGCGCTCAAGCCAGCCGCGATCGCCGCGTCTGCCGCGCTAAAGCCCCTTTCATACTCGTCCCAGGGGCGGCGGCGGCGGCGGCGGCCCAATGGTTTAGCATAGGAAGGCGGCGGCGATGACGTGCCCGAGCGGCGGCCACGGCGGTGGAGGGGTTTTCATACTGGCAGCGGCGACGTCGCCGCGGCCACGCCCCGCCACGCCCCTGGCGGCGCCGCCGCCGGGGCCGCTGCCCGAGATGGCTGGGGCCATTTCGGGCGGCGGCCACGAGGGGCAGCGAGAGCGGCGGCACATCGAGACGTGGAGTGTGCTGCCCTGTGTGCGCGCTGCGGACAACGCTCAACCTCCACGTCAGGCAAGGGAATTGTCATCAAAAGTCATCTTCCTCTCCTCACCGAGGACGACAAGGCCGAATGTACCAAACAAGGGCCACGACTGTCAGGTAGGTGGAGTTTTAAGGTTCATTTTTAAATGAAATGTGTTGTGTTCGTTAAGTTCCTACGTTGTTTCTTGTGTTAATGTGTATATTGACTTTTTATTCTTCCACTTTGCATTGCCTATTTTGTTGTTACGAGTATTATCTTATTTTCCAGCTCCCCTCGTCACCCGTAAAGGACGACAAGGCCGAATGTGCCAAACTTTGGACTACGACTGTCAGGTAGGTGGAGTTTTAAGGTTCATTTTTAAATGAAATGTGTTGTGTTCGTTAAGTTCCTACGTTGTTTCTTGTGCTAATGTGTATATTGACTTTTTATTCTTCCACTTTGCATTGCCTATTTTGTTGTTACGAGTATTATCTTATTTTCCAGCTCCCCTCGTCACCCGTAAAGGACGACAAGGCCGAATGTGCCAAACAAGGGCCACGACTGTCAGGTAGGTGGAGTTTTAAGGTCTTCAAGGGTCTCATTAGCTCTTTTAAACTATTTTTACTTGAAACTGAACACCTCTCAAGCCAAAATGGACACTTCTCGCAAAAAATTGTTCGAAAAACGTCCAATTGGGTCTTAAAAGCGTCCAATTGTCTGAGAAGTGTCCAACTAGATCCAAAACTATTCTTTTGGTCGACGTAAGAAAGCGTACGTTTTACTGATGTATTTTTTGTGTCCCGAACAATGTCGCATCATTTGTCGCTTTAGTGAAGAGTGTATAAGCCCCTCATATTCTATTAATTTGCTGCCCATTGAGACTTGATGGACGGAGTTTTTAGGATCTGTCACGAAAAGAGGCTGTGGCCCACACCAAGATGGATTCATCCAATTATCCGGTCGCCGGCTATCCGAGCTGCGACATATGCCCTCACTGAAAGCCCGGTAGTCAATGTAGGTGGGTGTTTTTAGTGTGTTTGGTTTTTTGGTGTTCAGTTTAATTTTAGTTTAGTTTGTTTTTAGTGTATTTTAGTTAGTTTTTATCGAATAGGTGCCAGACTTCTCTGAAAAGATTAAACAATGACTTGTTATTAGGTCAGATATCCATTCACCACAGGCCACATACCCATTCAAATTGCTCCCGCGTCATCCCACAAAAATAAGATGCGTGATAAGATTCAAGTCTTATAGAAGGACACGGATGCAATTTGAATGCATATGTGGCTTATTTTAAAATGAGCTATGATAACGGAACTGAATGAATTTGTCTTTCATCTTTCAATATCCAATTTCAGGGCGCTGGTTTGATGGTGCTTTCAGAGCGCGTTATAAGACGAAGTTCACGTCGCCAATGCCCGACATACATTTTCCGTCGTTCCTTCATCGTTTCGTCATTATATCTGTGCTTTTAAAGTTAATAAAAGCTCATATTGCAGTGATGTGGTTAGACATCGGTACAAGATGTTCGACATACATTGTTACTTGTTGGTGCAAGACATTTAAAATTTATTTGTGTCACTGTGTGTAATCCGAAACTGGGTTGTGAGGCATTGGCTGGTGCTGTTGAGATTTTCAAGGTATCACCGTCTTGCAAACCCGATGGTATGGAACCTGACTATTATGCGCTTTTGACTTGTAACCCATTTCATCAACGGGATTATTAATCAGTACGAGAATTGGGGCACGTGATAGCGCAGCTAGAGGCGCTGGCTATCGTCCGCACCCGAATCTGGTTCTCGGTTTGGATTTCCCGTCTAGGTCAACTATGCCTTCCATCCTTCCAGGGCCAGTAAATTGGTGCCAGACCTGTCTGGTAGGCATAAATCACGGAATTACGCATCGGCTGTCCTCTCCGAGGACAGTACGCGTTGCGGAAATGCTTTGCCGTGAAGCAGTACGTATCTCTGGACATTCAGAAGGATCTCTTCCATTGAAGGCAAGTACTGCGTTGCCCCATTGCGAGGCCGCTGCGCGCACGCGCGCGCCAAACGCAAGTAGCGCTGGCGGCGGCGGCCGCCACCTCTAGGCGGCGAGAACGGACATCGCCCCTCCACCTGCCGCTGAAGCGGCGGCGGCCGCCGCCGCCGCCCCTGGGAGAGTATGAAAGGGCCTTAAGTCCGCCGCGTCAGCTGCGCCCGCCGCGCTAAGTCCGCCGCGTCCGCTGCGCCCACCGCTTCCGAGGATGTTTACTGCTCACGGCGCATGAACTGTCGATGGTGGCATGTTGATCCCATCTAATGTGTTTATGAACAGACTACCAAAGGGATGCAAAGCAGAGAACATTGTGCGACTGCTCTCGGTACGGGTTCATTCACCTTCACCCTCCATTTTCACTTCATTTTTACATCCGTCCCTTACTCCATTTTCGTCTGCATTTATGTATTTTCACACTGCCGCTGACCTTTCCTCACCCATTTTCATTTCTGTTTCAGTCTATGCACATGCTATGGACTACGTTCCTAGCGTGGCCCGCCACACCGGAAGCCGGCGAAGCCGGCAAGCCTGGCGTGGCCCGCATGTCCAGCGTACGGCACCGGCGAAGCCGGCGACGGACGCTGGCTGAGGAATCATCCCAAACTATGTTTGGGCTACGTTCCTAGCGTGGCCCGCCACACCCGAAGCCGGCGAAGCCGGCAAGCCTAGCGTGGCCCGCACGTCCAGCGTACGGCGCCGGCGAAGCCGGCGACGGACGCTGGCTGAACAAGCATCCCAAACTATGTTTGGGCTACGTTCCTAGCGTGGCCCGCCACACCCGAAGCCGGCGAAGCCGGCAAGCCTGGCGTGGCCCGCATGTCCAGCGTGCGGCACCGGCGAAGCCGGCGACGGACGCTGGCTGAGGAATCATTCCAAACTATGTTTGGGCTACGTTCCTAGCGTGGCCCGCCACACCCGAAGCCGGCGAAGCCGGCAAGCCTAGCGTGGCCCGCACGTCCAGCGTACGGCGCCGGCGAAGCCGGCGACGGACGCTGGCTGAACAAGCATCCCAAACTATGTTTGGGCTACGTTCCTAGCGTGACCCGCCACACCCGAAGCCGGCAAGCCTGGCGTGGCCCGCATGTCCAGCGTACGGCGCCGGCCAAGCCGGCGACGGACGCTGGCTGAGGAATCATCCCAAACTATGTTTGGGCTACGTTCCTAGCGTGGCCCGCCACACCCGAAGCCGGCAAGCCTGGCGTGGCCCGCATGACCAGCGTACGGCGCCGGCGAAGCCGGCGACGGACGCTGGCTGAGGAATCATCCCAAACTATGTTTGGGCTACGTTCCTAGCGTGGCCCGCCACACCCGAAGCCGGCGAAGCCGGCAAGCCTGGCGTGGCCCGCATGTCCAGCGTACGGCGCCGGCCAAGCCGGCGACGGACGCTGGCTGAGGAATCATCCCAAACTATGTTTGGGCTACGTTCCTAGCGTGGCCCGCCACACCCGAAGCCGGCAAGCCTGGCATGGCCCGCATGACCAGCGTACGGCGCCGGCGAAGCCGGCGACGGACGCTGGCTAAGGAATCATCCCAAACTATGTTTGGGCTACGTTCCTAGCGTGGCCCGCCACACCCGAAGCCGGCAAGCCTGGCGTGGCCCGCATGTCCAGCGTACGGCGCCGGCGAGAGACCGTGGCTGAACAAGCATACCAAACTAAGTTTGGGCTACGTTCCTAGCGTGGCCCGCCACACCCGAAGCCGGCGAAGCCGGCAAGCCTGGCGTGGCCCGCATGACCAGCGTACGGCGCCGGCGAAGCCGGCGACGGACGCTGGTAAATGAATAAATAATGTTGGTATGGTACATTACAGTGTTTACGACGCACTTTACATTGACAAGATAGGAGTGGTCAATGCCAGCACCGCAGAATCCCCACCTCCGGATCCGAACCCCAGACCCTTTTCTTTAAGTCCGCCCCCGTATCCACTCGGATAGCCAGTCGCTGTCACCTTTGCGGTGACAGGCGCACCTCGATGTTCCACTTCCTTTTCTGTAACGCTACCAAACAAATTGTGAGTTCGCTGTAATTCCGCTACTGTTGCAGCCTCAAACCTTTTGCAGTTTAGATTCTATCCACGACATGACAGTTCCGGACGTCTGTTCTGCTTTATCGGCACGCATGGCTTTTTGCAATTTCTGACCTACCCAGATGCCAAAAAACTACTGCGCTGGTTCTCAGACAATCCCCTACAGTTCCCAATAGCTCAGTTTTAAAATTGCCACGGGAAAGTTCATTGACCTCCCTTGTGAAAGGCACGCGTTTATACGCTCGCCCACGTAACGTTCCGAGACCCTCCTAGCACATTTTTCGTGCAAGATTTGGCCTAAAACGATCTCCATGAACTTACAGAGAATGAAGGAAAGCCGGCCAGGCGTCTCTTATCGGGCTAGTAGCAGTGACGAAGGAGACTACGGACTGCGAGTTAAAATCCCAGAGTCCACAAATATTCAGAGCTACGTATTAAATGTTTATCGTCTAAACAAAGTGCTTGAACATACTAACAGATTGAAAACAACAGTGCTTCATTAATGACAGTGTAACAATTTGTAACAAACTACGACTACTTAAAATCTATTCTAATAGAAGCTTAACCAGTTTCTGAATATTTCCATAAAGAAGCGCCGCCTCGAAATTGCGGTTCACAGATAGCACAAGTAGGCGTCGATTATCGTCGTTGTTTCCCATCGTTCAGATTCATATAGTCGGCGTCGGCGATGTTCAACATGAGGCCAGCTGCCGGCAGGTACACCTTGTTGCTGTTCGACTCGGACACGATCCTGGCAATGGTTTGAGCAGCTCGGATCTTCCGCAGCTTCAAGAACCCGGGATCCGACTTCATCGCCTCTCCAAGCTGAAAGCAGAAGGTCCACAGCTTCTACGCACACAGAAACGCGCAAGACAATTTGGCTGTAAGGTGATGCCATAACCGTCCTTCTACGCTATCGAAGGCCGGCAGTATCAACATCTTCTTCGATCTACGTCGCCTTTTACAACAAACTTGAAGAAACTTCCCAAGCTTGCCAAGATTACGACAATTCTCGAAGCAGCACGGAGACAAGATCACTCTGAGCCTACCAATTTCGCCGAGGCCGCTTCTCCTTCGGCTTGAACTATCTTCTCCTGTCTTTGCTGCTTGGCTCGCTCTACAAGGAAAGATGCACGCTGAGCCTCTTGCGCGGCTACCTGAACAGAATTATGATCACGGTCATCACCATAATGAGGAAAATGGAAGAACACAGGTGTAAACAGCGATACACCGTGGATGACACAAGCATATCCGAGACGAACCTGCTTGGCTTCGACAGCTGCCGAGTATTGAGGCGAGAAGGCCAGTTCTGTCAACGAGACGTCGTCCAAAATGATGTTGAAGTCCAGAGCTCGCTCAATAAGAGCTTTCCTAACCAACATTGAGACCTTAAACAAACACAGTGCTATATTGTTACGCTTTGTTTGTGCTCTCCCAACAACGCTAGTTTTGAACACATTACAGAAATGTATAGCAACACTACTTAGCACGAAAGTTCCATTTATTGCTCTACATCAAAGGAGCAGAAAGTTGAAAGCGCGAAAGTAAGCCGAAAAACTATGGGTTACTGAACAGGATATGTACTTTCAAGTGGCAAATGGGACGTAAAGGAGCAGCAGTGATGCTCGAACACCAAAATGTTACTCCTCTCACTTGCCATCAAATCCCACTCAAGAGTCTCTTAAGTAGCTCTCGTTTTTTTTTAAAGTTAACCCTATCCATTTTAAACGCACAGCCACAGTTATCTGGCAGACACCGCTGTTCGCTACAATACATTTTGGAACCTGTTCACTCCTTTAAAGCAGATATTCCACTTCTACAGGTCGGCGCACGTACCCAATTAGCGATAACAAGAGGCTGCCGTAACCTTATCAGACAAAAAAAAACTTATTGTTTTATGCTCCTCGCTTTCTATACGCGTGAAATTTTCCCCTCATAGGAATCAATACGGTAAAAAATGCTCTACATAAAGAGGGAACTAACATGGAAAGCCCACTTCAGGCTAACGGCGCAGTGAAACGACCGCATCGCAGAAAAATAAAATACCTAGAACGGTCGGAAGAAAGATGAAAGAAAGAAAAACAATGAAAACTCGATTCAGATACCAAAAGGCAACTCTTTTCGTATTTGGAGCAAATACGGATCAGATAGAAATACCGCAGGTACTGAGATCGAGTACGCGATCTGCCCAACATCGTGGTTTGGAAGGACACTTCTTCCCTCTAGATACCTCAAAAGGCCAAATTCTGATCAAAACAGAAGGCAGCACCTTGACGGACTAACTCGACTAATTGCTAATGCGAATCTCTATTGCAAGGGGTAGTGTTTGACCTTTAATAAAGAGCACACTTTAAAAAAGCATGGACAGGATACAAATCAGCAGGTCGATTGTCTCAGTACGGTACCACGGATGGGGTCTGCTAGGCTCATGAAATTGTCGCGGATGACAGGGTTGGTGGTATAATAGGGCAGCACTCTGGTCTAAAAACGAGGGGTACGGGTTCGAGTACCACCAAAAGTTATGGCAACAACAAAACATCCTTGTTTGAGCAGGTAATCAGCAGGTTCTTTAGGCAGTTCAAGTGGGATTATTTTTCCATTAGACCTATTCCGAAAATTCGACTCAAATAGTCACGTCATAGACAGCAACCTACAGCATTTCCATATTCAAATACCTAGGGGATAACTCTGCAAGTGAAACCTACCCCCCCCCATGTAGACTGTGCTACTGGACTATTATATCTCTTAAGCGCCGCTAATGTATCCGTTGTTGATACTCAGTTCGCTACTCAGAAACGTGCGAAACAAAACTGACGCATCAAATACACTTGAAAAAAGCGTATACATTCTTAAAGCAACACGTCTGCGATGTAAACGCCCTTCCTTTAAGAAAAACTAACGTGATCTTTGTATGAATGGTAGTTTACTAAGAGCAGCAAAATCGGGAAGCAGTAAAGAGAACTTCTATATCAATCCAACAAAAAAGTCACCTGCTGGCGTTGTGTAATGAGCTGCGAGGCGTTGAACTTCGCCACAACACTTTTCAGCACCTGAAAATGAATGAGCGTCAATAAGTCATTGGAAAATCTTGAAAGAAGGGATACATTCCCACAGTTTAAGAAGAACTTCAATTCAAACCTCGTTACAAATGGATGGCAGTACTCGCTCCTCCCAGTTTTGTCCGAGTGTGCGATAGATCTTGACGAGCTGCTCAGGATTTGGACGAGAAAGCACTCGGAGGCCAATGTTGACCATTTGTAAGTCCTTGCTTCCAGTAGGGGAACGGATCTTCAACAGCAAGCTATTAATTCGAAATCCAAGATTCGGAATACTCCCGAGTACCTGATTTGGTCGTGCACGAATGTCGTAGACGATTGGATACTGGAACCATGGAACTCTAAAATGCAGTCCTTCCTTGTAAACGTCATTGGAGAGACCGCCGACTCGATTGAACATGATGGCGCGATGACCAGCATCCACTAAAGGCGAGCTGCATGAGATTTCCCTATAGTTTTTCGTATTGAATCTCAAGAGTAGGAAAGTTTCAGAGAGCGGGGTGAGCTTCCCTGCAGTCTTCAGCCGGATATCATGCTCAAAGGCAGGACAGGGGTGATCTCAGGTGACATCCTTTTCAAGCCGACACGTAGCAGAGCTGGCTAGTGATTGACCAAACAAATCTTCTTCATCCTTATCTACACACACGGCGTTGGTTGCGCGATGCTCTCTCCCTTATTCTACGTAGTTCGCTCTAAAGAGTACCGATGGACACATGCATGCAAACACAGTCCCCCTCGTTATAACGCGTTTGAAGGGACCGGAGAAAATCCGCGTTGTAACGGGAGCCGCATCCTAAGCGGAGATTACCTTTTCTAAACTATTTTAAGCACAGATTTATCTAAAATAGTATACATTGACCAAATATGGCTATGCATTAACACACGTGACCATGAAAAGAGTGAAGGTTAAAAAAAATTTAGATTATTAATGAAGTACTGCCGTCAGAGACTCTCTCTCTCGCATACGTATGACAGATTTGCGAGAAATAAAAAGTATCAGAAGAAAGTTGGAACTGTTCATAAACAAAACTCTCGGCGTAAATCGGGTCGGGGGGGGGGGGGGGGAAGCACCTCCCAAAAAGTGTCCCCAAAACCGCGCTATAACGGGAGTAGCGTTGTATCCGACGCGTCTTAAGCGGAGTTGGTTTGTATTGGCGTAAAGGTAAGCTGGCCGGGGCTAGACAATATCTACGTTATATCGAGAGTCGCGTCTTATCCGGAGGCGTTAGAAAGGTAGGGGAGTGTAAAATGTACAAAGGGGGATTGCGCCCACACCGGCATCGCTCACGCTGACGATATTACCGAGCTATGCGAAGGAAGGAACTTCGAATCCCTTGATAAGACTAGTAGGATTTGCTCGTTTTAAGATGGCGCAACGGTACAGTGCTGCACAAGCCCTACAAGTAGCTATGAGAGTGTTGCAAGTTGACACCCCACGTTATTTGCTAGACCATATGGATAAGGAACTCAGGTTCCTGAAGAAATCCGAGCACTTGGAGACATATGTGATCAGTTCAATTTTCCTCTGTTTGTCGTTAGTTTCCTAAAGCCTTCGAAAACTATGGTACTGGTCCACAGCGGAACGGAATATCAATAAAGTCTAGCTAAGAATCAGAAGCTTCCAAACCTACCAGTGAACATCGACTGAGAAATCCCGTAAACAGCGACGCCTGCTGCCGCGATCAGACCTATTCCAGCGCCAGCTCCTCTGGCATTCTGAAGCGCCTTCCTCATGGCCTCTTGCCCTTTGTTCGCGGCCATTCCTAAAGTGCAAAACTGACACCGTGTGAGTAGAGCGTTTGGCGCTATCGTGAAATACAGCGCGTCGCAAAAGTATGTATCCACTCCAAAACTTGCCCAGATCTCGTATCGGTTTTATTTCTGCAGGCCCGCACTAGCTCCACTAGATTTCTCGTAGTCGGAAATAGGTAACTACTCGCTCTCAGGAATTTTTTTCCCGTCTTACACGAAAATCATACTTTTTTGACAAAAACTGGTGTTTCAAAAGTATGTATCCACTTGTGAAAACAAACATACTACTAAATTCAAAAATCGATCGCACCACCATTATTTCTTATAACATCATGCATCGTACTATTCATGCTACTGATAAGGTTCTGGATGATTTTGTCTTCCCTGGTGCCTCATGAAATCAAAATTGCCACCACGTCATTGAATTGTCGGTTATTCGCGTAGACTCGTCGAACCACGATCCCTCATACGTTCCCCATTGGGTTGCTGACAGGAGAACAGGCTGCGCAGTCTCTTACTTGAATGTTGTGATGGTGGAGCCAATCTTTGGTCGAGCTAGACACATGGACTGCAGCGCTGCCCTGCTGCAGAACATGTCTGATGTCTTCTGCCTCTCAAAAAAAGGCAGATGGATAGCCTCCAGTAGAGGCTTTGAGTTGGAAGTGTCAGGAAAGCGGCCTAGAGGACTCCCGAAACAGAGTTGGTCCGATACGTTACACATGGACATGCATCCACCCTGATGAAGCGCAGGATCGAGAAAGGTGGCGCCACGACATCAGAAGAGCGGACCCCGCTACGAAGCGGACAAACGCTGAAGAAGAAGAAGAAGATAGCTTCCAGTACACCTTGACACTCCCCACTGACCATGAGACACGACGGAAGCCTAAGCTTCAGCATTCCGCTGCTGAAGAAGCCGACCACTGTCACTAATGAACCGCCTCCAAAGTTGCGATGACAGGCACTTCTCGCAGGTCTCTCCAGTAATGTCGGTATCCATCGGAGACCATCCAGATGATTTTTCCGTTGGTAAAGATGAAAGCAATTCTGGAGACATCTACGAGAAGACCCATCACCACAACTTTGGAGGCGTTTCATTAGTGACAGTGGTCGGCTTCTTCAGCAGCGGAATCCTGAATCGTCGTGTAGCATGGACAGTCTGGAGTGTGAAGGTGTAGTGGAGTCTAGCCCTATGCCTTTCTTGAGAGGCAGAAGATATCAGACAAATGTTCTGCAGCAGGGCAGCGCTGCAGTCCAGGTATGTCCAGGTTGACCAAAGGTTGACTCCACGTCACAACATTCAAGTAACGGACTGGCCGGCCTGCTCTGCAGACAGTAACGGAATGGAGAACTGTGTGGGATCGTGGTTCGACGAGTCTACGCGAATAATCGAGAGTTAAACGACGTGGTGGCAATTTTGATTACATGAGACACCAGCGAAGACAAAATCATCGAGAACCTTGTCAATAGCATGAATAATACGATGCATGATGTTATAGAAATAATGGTGGTGCCATCGACTTTTGAATTTAGTAACATGTTTGTTTTCACAAATGGATACATGCTTTCGAAACGCCAATTTTCAACCTACTTTCGTCAAAATGATATGATTCTCGTGTGAGACGAAAAAAAATCCATAGTACTCGTATCTCTTCGTTTCGGCTATAGATCCGCGTCTTATGCGCTTCCTAATTGGACAAAGGAGGGAACTCCAGGATGTAGGCAATTTTAACACGAGTGCGTCACTTGACCAACACCCTGGAGTCCCTTCTCCTGCCTAAATCTGTGCTCTCCTCCGCTGACGCGGAGGAGAGCACAGAACAGAACTACAGCATTGTTTGTTTGTTTTCTTTATTATCAGTGTGTCTTGTCTCGTTTTTCGTGCTGGAGACACTTTTTATAAGGTGACCCCCCCCCCCGCACCCTACTTGCACCGAGGAATCTAGTGGAGCTAGTGCGGGTCTGCAGAAATAAACGCGAAACGAGATATGGGCAAGTTTTGGAGTGGATACATACTTTTGAAACGCATTGCATTTGAAGAAGAAAACACTGCGAATGAGTCCGGAAACTTCAGCTGAATCAGTATGCCAAATGTTGTTCCTGCAGTAGTAAGGGTAGCCATAACTACGGTAGTGGCAGTGCACGTGACAGATATAGCTCTTTCGCCTTCTCCCCTAATGAGATACCGTTGTTCTTGCTTCTTTCCTACAGTCCATGGCAGTGATAGTGCCTGTTCTAGTGCTGTCCTTCTACAACAGCGCACTGTTACGCAGCGCTGCTTCGTTTTCTATATCCCTGAGCATTAGATAGACAGCGGCTTGCAATTGAAACAAAAACGAGGGAAATAGCTGCTCAGACATGAATGTATTGCCAACTGAATGCATATTCATTTCTTATTGCGGGAACGGCCTCTGGCACAGGACGGGAGTGGCGGGGCAGTATCGCTTATGCTTGAATATTTTCTTTATACAGAATGGTCAAAGATAGAATATCTCTATTTCCGATCCCCCACCACTCTCCTACTGCGCCCATTTCCATCTTAGAAGAACGTTACAAACCGATCCTAACGTTGATAAGGAGCTGCTGTGCTGAAACGATTATAGTTCCTGATCTTCATAAGCGAATGGAATTAAAAGTACTCTTTTAATGTAAAGACAGGTACACACCTAGAGGGGTCCACCCTGTATCTACTCTGTTTTTGACAGCTGTACCCTAGCCGAATCAAAGCAAGGCGTCCTAGTGCTAGGATATAGACACGTGTCTGGCGTTCCCATTCCAGAAGTTTTGGGCTAACCCTCTCTATGTTATGAGGGTGGACTTCTTGCTCCAGACTTGCAACCAAGCTCGCGAACTTTAGACTTAGATTGTTGCAAGGTTGCTTCCTTCTTGCGTAAAACCTGGGCGGCAATGAGCGAAACCACATCGCCAAACAGACATCGACTTCTGCAGGGGATGTCCTTTGAGAGATGAACAGAGCACTTCGCACTAAGATAGAAGATATTGAATTTGAGGTGTCTAACGAAGACACTTCCGCTTATGCAATTGAAGCAGCTCTGCAATTTAAAGGACATGCGGAAATCCGCTCGGGACCTTCGCCCAGCCAGAGCTCGGTCTCCGGGCATCTCGCCCTCGCGACCGCAATCTCGATGCACGAGCCCTGTTTTGTTTCGCGTCTGGTGACTCGCCACACTCGCAGACCCTTCCCTAGCCCAATCTGCGCTCTCCTCCGCGACAGCTGAGGAGAGCACAGAAATGGCCGAACTCTTCCGTCTGGAGTCTAACCTACCACGCTCGGAACCGCACTCGCGGGGTGAGTGCTCCCGCAACGCAACTGAGTGCTCCGCCGATCCGTGTCTGCCGTCCTTTTCTTCGAGATTTCTGTGTTTTGCGAGTGCCAAACAGCGTCTCCTGTGTAGCAGAACACAAGCCATAACCAGGATTCACCCGATGAATGAGGTAACCGTAGGAATATTGGTGGAGCTGGATTCGTAGTGTTAATTTTGGCCTGAAATTTGGCCAAAATTGACCGGTGACGGTGACCCAGGCCAAAATTTGAAATTTTGGCCTGGGGTCACCATGTAGTTCAGCGGAATACTACGTTTTGTGTTATGCAGTACTGGTGTGTCCTCCGCCTAAGGTGAACTGAGCTAGGCCTTTTTTGATGTACTTGGGCATGCATGAGCCTTCTTACCAAGGTGAATATTCTACGGATTAGAAGGTGATCCCTACTGAGTCCGCCGGGAACTTCTTGCAAGGAAATGCCGTCGGCTTCCCATGGAACTTCGGATTGAGACCTATATCATGTGAAAGAGCTCGAGATGCTGATCACAGATATGTAGACCAAATTTGCTAAATGGTTCACCTAAGCGATTTGTGGCCGGCGAAATCCGCCAGTGTTGCGTAATCAGAAGTGTGATTGGCTGCGCTGAGAGCAGCGGCAGCGGCGCAGTGGTAGAGTACTCGCTTCACAGAGTTGGGGTCATGGGTTCGATTCCCGTTGGTATCGGTGTTTTTGCATTTTCTGACCTGTCTTCGACGAGGACCTATAATCTCATTTTTAGCACCTTTTGAGCGAACGGCTGATGGCGGCTTGCATTTTCGTCTACTATATTCGAAGTTGGAAACATGTTTCAGGAAACATATTTTATTCATGGCATAAAAGAAGCTAAAATTTTAATCAAATCAACTATATATATATATATGGCTGTTCAAACCTTCGTCAACACTGATTGAACAACACAAAAATTTGTAAAAAAGACATGCTGTTGACCAACTGTACACCTAGTCATAAACCTAAACTTACGCTAAACGGATTCTAATCTTATGCATTGCCCAGCAATGTTTGGCCTGGTAGATCATTTTTGAAGGTTTTGATGGGCCATGTTGATTTTTCTTCATTCGCGATACCTTTTTCACCAGGAAGGGTAGTCTCCATTCTGCTCTTTGAATTCGGATCGCCTGTGGATAACATTGTAAGGATGCTGCAACATTCGTAGAAATGGAGACGGGTGAAAATTTGGATGCGGACGATTCCACTGATAACGACTCCGACTGGGACTACAACGATGACGAGGATGGAAGCACTACAAGTAGGGACGAAGTTTACTTTGGCACTTCCGCTATAGGCCCTGACCAGGTGTGATTGCAACCTAAACATAGTGTTTTCTCTACGCATGATGCCAATTTTCAGTCAACTTCCTTATGCCATGAATAAAACATGTTTCCTGAAATATGTTTCCAACTCCGAATATCCTAATAGACGTAAATGCAAGCCGCCATCAGCCGTTCGCTCAAAATGTGCTAAAAATGAGATTATAGGCACTCGTCGAAGAAAGGTCACAAAATGCAAAAACACTTCACCGACGGGAGCCCAACCCATGACCCCAACTCTGTGAAGCGAACACTCTACCACTGTGCCGCTGCCACTACTGTCAGCGCTGCCTGATTACGCAACACTGGCGGCTTTCGCCGGTCACAACTCGCTTAGGAGATCCATTTAGCAGATTTGGTCCACATCTCTGCGATCAGCGTCCCGAGCTCTTTCACTTGATATAGGTCTCAATCCGAAGTTCCACGGGAAGCTGACGGCATTCCCTGGTTAGTGCATTCAGCACCAGATGGAGTGCCAGAAAGCGAATGCCTCTGGCAGATAGTGATTTCACGAAAGTGAAATAAAACTGAGGGCATCGTCGGTTGTTGCGTGTGCCTCGCATTTGTAATTCGCCTATAATTCACCTATGGGAATAGATATGCTCCTTGTCCCTCACTGCTTCTGTCAATTTTCGAGTTCCCACGATGTTTCGTGCTCTTCGCTAATTTTCTCGCACTGATTATGCTTTCCGGTTGACAAACCCGAAAGGTTTGAGGAAAAGGGCCGAAAACACAAAAAAACGTTTTTGGAGGAGCGATGATGGCGTATTCAGTACCACTGTGCATTGATCTTACGGAGAGTAGGGCGGGCTGACATCACGACCGCCCGAGTACTGTTTGAAAGCTCGCCCAACTCTTTGCGGACACTATTTGCTACCCTTGGCTGTTTCGAGTCCACATTCGCGTGAATCCATCTTCAGAGTGACATTAGGGTAGGAATCGATAACGTCGATCGGCACATCGATACTTGCTTGTTTTGAATCCCGTTTACCCACTTGCTTATTAGAGCGTCATGCGTATTAAACGGCGAGGTCTGAGCAGAAATTGGTGGCATTGAGCGGCATCGATTTCTGTGTAAGCTGCTATAATGATGTTTTGTTGCGATCAAATCTCTAGAGCCAGGCGGGACTCGAACCCGCGCCTTCCGCTGACCGGGCGAGGACGCTCTACTCTACTCTATCGGGGCCCGATTCATCAACGCTTATACCCACGGGTATGCGGGTTATGGGGGGGGGGGGCGGGTAGACGTATCCACTACGAGGCATTCATAATAAACCTTACTCGCCACATCGTGGAGAATACTCAACGACCATCAGTAGGTGGAGAATACTCAACGACCATCGTGGGTATATCGCCATACCCGCAAGGATTCTGCGCGCCATTGACGGAATGGCGCTGCAGTGAGATCAGCTGTTCTCACGAGAGGAATAGGGCCTGTTCATACTTCGCGACGATAGCGACTCGTCGCCCATGTAAAGCATGCAAATCGATTAAAACCAGTGATCACCACCGAAATCTGTTCATACTCGAGGGCTGGTGCTGTCGCTCCCGTCGCTCTCGTCGCTGCTGTCGCCTGTTCATACTACACGCCGGCGACGGGAGCGACAGGAGCGACTGGGGCGACGGACGAAGTATGGGATTCGTAATGAATTACGTGCTCCATACCACGTTAGTCGCTCCAGTCACTCTTGTCGCTCCCGTCCCTGCTGTCGCCTGTTCATACTTTCCGGGCACTGCCGTTGCTCTAGTCGCTGCGCGCGTTGCTCTAGTCGCTCTTGTCGCTGCCGTCGCGAAGGATGAACATTGTACATATATGGTGGGATACATTACATTTGATTCCTTTCACGAATACGATTCGTAACCGCTACCCACCGCGAGTAGTGGGTTCGATTCCATTACGGTATCTCTACCTATACCCACTGCTTGATGAATACACAAGAATGTTTTGCGCGCCATGGAGCAACGCTATTACAGTAAGATTGCGCGTGGGCTTAAGTGTGCGCGGTCCAGCGGTGGAAACACGCGGCCGACCGCAACAGTATGCTAATATTCAGCCGCTGCGGCTGTTTCGCATCCGTTTTGGAACATACGCGTACCAGCCATCAGAGCATGATGTATTAGCCCTGAAAGTAATCGCTCGGGTCCAATGGACTACACATGCAAGGCATGAGAAGATTAAATGTGCAGCGTTATCTAACAATAACATGTATGCCATAGTGGTGTAGTACTATTATCATTACATCATAAATGGCTTACCTCAGTTCACTGTAGGGGTAGAACACACTATTGCTGCAAAAAATCCGGTTCAAAGGACAAGTAGGGCTGTACTACATGGTGACCCCCCCCCCCCCCCCCCCCGGACCCTAGACCCTAGAACCGCCTAGGAAAACATGGTGGTAGCTAGTGCTATGAAACTGGTGCATCAATACAGATTCTCCTAAAAAAATGTTGTCACTATCTGAATGTCTGAATGGTCATAAACTCCTAGCTTTCCAACCACTTGTACCTTGTTTTGTACGGCAAGAAAGAGAAATCTAAGCGCGACTTTGATGTTTGGATTCATTCACTCGTCCAATGGCTCACGATATTCACTGCACTGATAGCTTGAGTGCCGTTCACACGAATTTGTCCGTTGGAAGGATGTACGATTTCTTAAATTTTTCTATCAGTTCTTTGTTCTATGCAGCAATTTACTGTCAAAACCGCTTAAAACCTTGGGTCGGAACAAGTGCAGCACGTGAACATGAATCCCTAAAGTGTGCCTAGAAACATACAATCATGCGAGGAGGTCTGAAGTGTATCAGCAATGGCGATGGAGAATTCCACTTCGTTGACTTCGAAAGCCCAATACTTCGTCACGACACCATCAGTTCAGAGGGTCATTTGCACTCGCAGTTACGGGCTGGTACAGCCGATAGGCTTTTTAGTACTCATGTTTTATCTCGATGAGATGGTCAGTTGTTCTATAATTTGGAACCACCTAGGAATCAAATCAGGTGTAGAATCAATTCCATAACTTGGAGTCACCTCATGTGAGTTAACTAGATTCCTCGGTTCTGCTCCGTTTTCAACCAAGTCTTGGGTTCTCAAATTTCGGCAGTGGTTTGCCCAGTTTTCATACTAACTATTTCTGTCTTAAGTCACCTTTTCCCAAATTCATCACACCTCGTGGCTTAAAGCACAGCGACTGAACCGAAATATCCGACATTGGATTAGGCTTGACGAGCTGCAACAGGTTGTGAACACAACCCTAGACAGAGCAGTAGGGCTGCGGACATTCTTCTAAGAGGATCCATATGTAGTGCAGCTGTGGAGAGTTTGTGGTGGTTAGGTATGGAGAAGCGGGACAAACCACTCAATTAGTGACTTCATTCAACTCCGTTTTCAGCCAAGCTTAGGTTCGTAAAGGCAGGGTAACTTGAAAGTTGCCCTGTCTGGAATTAAGTGTAAACACTAATCTTTAACTGTTTCTCGCTATTTGCTTATATAACTCACCATTAAGTGAACTGAGTATTTGGTCACCTTCTTATTACACACACCCTAGAATTTCATCAATAAAACAGTTTTTGGTGCTATCTGTAACTTTTTCTTGTAGAAACAAAGGCGATGATGAAATGTGATGTCATAGCGCACGCTTGTATCCGTTCGAAAGAAGTCCAACCCGTAGCGGCAGGATATTAGCATACTGTAGCGCTCGGCCGCGTGTTTCCACCGCTACACCGGACACACTTAAGCCAACGCGCAATCTTACTGTAACAGCGTTGCTCCATGGCGCGCAAAACATTCTTGTGATGAATACGGCCCTTAGATTTGTGTGTGGTTCACCTGGTAGCCGTTATAATCACGTCATCCACGCGAAAATCGGTGGCCGTTCTCTGTGCTCACGTTCACATTTTGCGGACATGGACAGACCAACAGACCGAGTAGCTCTATTATACCATTTTCACGTCGAATTGGACACTTTTCATGTCAAATTGGACACTCCTCTAAGCTGGCCTATGAACTTTGGAATCAAGCTGAACGTCTTCCAAATCGGAACGCGCTTGCTACAGGTTAAACTATAGACTCTCCAAGATGGTAAGAATAATTTTTGTCAAAGAAAATTAGGAATAAAGTTTTTGAATTTTTTTACTTCAGCTGCCCGAATGAGTGTAATAATTCTATAAAATTTTTATGTTTTTTTTTTGAAAAAAAAATAAAAAATTTTTAAAGCGTAGCACGGCAGCAGTCAAGTAGTGCATTAAAAGACTGGATCGTGCCATGCACTCCGATAACAATTCGCAATGTTTATCTGATTGACAGTGTTCTTGCTGCTTACATGCAGCAAGAAAGACAGGGTATGTGTGTTTTTTGCAATTGTTCATGTTGCGCCATTTGCAGATGTGAAACGGCGTGCAGACAGAAATTCTGCCATTAATCGAATAAAAATGGAGAGGTCCCGGACGAAGGCATGGTGCAATTACTGCTTTGGATCTAAAAGATGGCCGCCTTCCTGCTCTTCAAAGCAAGGCTTAAATCATTGTTTTTCCTCAAATTTTTTTTTATAAAATTTCAATCTATGTGGTCTTTTATGGAGAAGTAGATTAAAACTTCAAAGAAAATTATACTAAAATTTTCCTTAAACAAAAAATTTTTCGAACATTTTTGGATAGTCTGTAGTTTAATGCAGAAGCTTATTTCAATTTGGAAGAGTTCGCTTTGATTTGAAAAGTCGGCACTATTGTACTTTCGGGACTCCAGAGGACGAGGAGAGGTCGAAAAAATTTTTTCGCCCAAACCTCGTCCAGGGGGGGGGTTATTTGGGATGCTGATCACGAATCTGACATCCGTTTTTGAAATTTCGGCCGATTACGGTAGGTTACGGTAGGTACCGGTGACTAAGGCTGTCGAGGTCATAATCACTGATTTCGCCCAAACTTCGCCTATGGGGGTTATTTGGGATGCTCATCACGAATCTGACATCCATTTTTCGTTTTACGCTGGAGTACGGTAGGTTACGGTGGGTACCGGTGAGTAAGGTAATGGTCACCGATTGCGCCCAAACTCCAGCGTAAAACGAATAACGGATGTCAGATTCGTGATCAGCACGCCGTATAACCCCCATAGGCGAAGTTTGGACGAAATCGGTGATTATGACCTCGACAGCCTTAGTCACCTGTACGTACCGTAACCTACCGTAATCGGCCGAAATTTCAAAAACGGATGTCAGATTCGTGATCAGCACCCCAAATAACCCCCCTGGACGAGGTTTGGGCGAAATTTTTTTTTCGACCTCTCCTCGTCCTCTGGAGTCCGTAAAGTACAATAGTGCCGAAAAGTCTTAGCTAAGCCAATTTGATTTGAAAAGTGTCAAATTCGACGTAAAAATGGTATATATAGG
Source organism: Heligmosomoides polygyrus bakeri (assembly GCA_947359475.1). Lineage (NCBI taxonomy): Eukaryota > Metazoa > Nematoda > Chromadorea > Rhabditida > Heligmosomidae > Heligmosomoides > Heligmosomoides polygyrus. The sequence goes on from OX375866.1 coordinate 75,090,826, forward strand.
ATGACCTTGCGTAGCCCTAAACATGCCGATAGGACAGGACGTTTGAATTATCACTTCGTTCTGCTTCATATTATTGGCTTCTACCACAATCTGTTTTTGTTCGTTATCTCGGCCTATGTAGAACGACAGTCCTCAAATCCTTTTTTGTGCTGCTTCCTCTCATTCACTGAATCAACTATGCGATGACCAAGAAGTCCCGTGAGGACGGTAATCTTTGCTCTTTTGCTCAGGTACTGTCATGTTGGCAGCCGAGGAAACCGCGGAACTGCTGCTGTGCGTTGCTTGTCGCCGCCAGATTGCTGGAGAAGAGACGTGCGGGATTGAAGTGGTGCAGAGACCTTTCGAGTGCGTTTTGTGCTTTGGCCTTCTTGACCCGGAGTTCATAGAGGAAGTTTGTTCAGTTTTCACACATTGTTGTTAATCACTCTATGTCCCGTGTGCTCAGCTGGCAAAGATGGCCTTCCGTTACAGGTAGCTGCATCGGTGGGGAAGAAGCTGAAGGAACTTCCGTATGACGCGTCTGCGTGCACGTTGGCTCTCAACTTGCCCATATCTCAAACTCTTCGTGAGACCATCATCAAGCAGGCCAGGCCGGACCTCAATGGTATCCTGGTTTCGGTACCCTACAAAATCAGAAATATCGATGCTTACCTACCGAAGCTGAGAGAGGTAGTTGCTTAGTGACAGCTCTTTTTGAGTGGTGGATTACATGTGTTTTGTAGGCAACTGGTATGCGACTGACTTTGTCCTCCGACCTACAGCTGACGATCGCATTCGAGAACGACGAATTTAGCGACTATGATACGAAATTTCTTCTTGAACATTTTCCGGAGAACTTTCACCAAGGAAGGAAGAGGTTCTACGGGAAGGATGAGCCACAGGCAGCTACCAAGATCAAAGTCGAGCAGATATTGGGCCGAATTAAAGGGGATATCGCCAGGTTAGCTTGTTTATCTATTATTTATTTATATCTGTTAAATTATTTATTTATTTGTTAAACCTCCTCATCGTAAAGTTTTGAGCAGGTAGTGGCGTGTTCCATTTGCGAGGCATTATTGTCGAATCAATGTGACTATTTCTCATAGCGTTTCTTGCACGCATTTTCTTTAATGCTGCAATTTTCACCTAGTTAGGTTGCCCTCGACCATACTTGGCTTCCTTTTCTTTTCGATATTTAGCTATCTGCAGTGTGGGCCCGCAAAAATACTATTGTGCACTATTTATTTACAAATGCTTACCTCGCATAGTTAGTTCACCCGCTGTTGTACTTCGTTCCTTAGGCGAATAATATCCTCGTTCTGAAATTCATTTTCTCTTGAAGCCGAATCTTTATCCTCGTTATTAAGTTTATTTGCTCTTAAATGCGATCTTTGCTGAGCGTCCACTGTGATGTTCACCTTCTCTGTTACACAGTTCGTGTCGCTGCTTTCGAGCCTTCGTACGTGTCCTTTGTTACCCTGATTAGACGTTTTCGAACTCGCTCCTCAGAGTACCGCGCGGGTAGACTACCAAAGATGCCAGTAGGGCCTACGCGTCTCCCATTATTTAAACATCACGTCGAACTATGAAAATGACTTCTATTGTGGAGCTCTCCGGCATGTGACCGAACTGCTGCTAGAGGCGATTGCCACCTTCCTCGACCTTCAGCCATTCGCAGTCTTTCATCTTGTGCGAGATCAGTTTAATCCCTCGGTAGCTGAAGCGTTTGGATGCTGTAGCTAATGGTTGAAAATGGGCCCTATGGAGCTGTCCCTCCAGTCATTCGGCATCTTATCCTCTTTTGCGAGTGTTGTTGAGAAACTGTGCAGCAGTCGCCGAGCACCTTCAATGCTTGTGTTGGCTTCGCAAAAGGCCTCGTTACCTTTCCGACCTTCATCTTCCCATGGCCTGAACAACATTTTCTTGCATCTGTGGTGAGATGGGCCCTTGCTTGGCTGTCCCTTCTCGGCTTCGTTACGAGGAATTCAAGTTCAAGAGTTCCTTGAAGTGTTCGTCTCATCCTCACCTGACATCATCGGTTACGGTAGTACCTATCCCTATCACTCATTATTGGTTTGTCGAGGCTAGCTCTAGTGGTGCTTTGGTAAGCGGGACTGCAACATTTTCTCCTTTTGATTCGTTCAACTTCTCGAACAAGACCTCCATCTCCGTCTTCTTTGTCGTCGTTTAGACTACTTTTGCTAGCCTCCTCCCGTTGAATGTGAGGTGAAAAAGAAGCAGATTTTGGCACCCCTCCCTCTCCATTGCTGTTTGCATCGTTTCATCCCAGTACCATTCCGCCCTGTTCGCTGTGGTCCCTCCCTTAGTTACACCAAGAGCTTCCTTAGCATTTGGTGTAACGAGGTAGGAACTAGAGCGCAAGATCGTTTGGGTCGTGCTGCTCCAGGTTTCATTCACAGTTGCAGTTGGATCAGAGAGACCCTCTCCGAGCACTTCTTTTCATAGTGCGTTGCGCTTTGGACTCCGCTGTTTCCACCATAGGATTCTTTGTTCTATCCTTACCCTCTGCTTCCTGAGTTGAAGATATGATAAAATCAGAACAGAGTTCCATTCTGTGATGCTAGACCTTCTATCGCAGGGATCTTCATATCTCGAGCGGCTTTCCTTGGTTGCAGAATTGTCTTGCGGTGTGGTATTTGGGGAAACTTGCCTTATGTCCGAATACGAAATTTGCCTATCAGTTCAGTTTCTTCCCGGACTGTAAAGGCTTACACTTGCAGATTCCCTCAGTTATATAATAAATAGTCCCCAAGTTGGCTGGTTATTTTTATATAGTTTTCCGGGAACTGTGTCGAGTTGTTGCTGTTTCAGAAAGTACAAACTCGCTTCTCCCACTCACCCATGTTCTTTCTCAATAGCGTTCGAGAGGAGTCCTGTCTTCATCGCTGGGAGGTACTGCAAGTTCTCGAGGTCCTTGCCACAGTCGCCTTGGTCAGTTGAGGACAAGGAGACGCCGAAGGTGCCCGGAAATTCGGTCAGATTTATTTCTTTCACACTCTAGTAATTCATTTGTATGTAATTCTTGTAATTAAGCACGCGATAGCGCCTTGATTTGAAATGGTCGGAGAGTGTTGTTCTTTGCGTTTTCAGGTGCGATAGCACGTATCAAGATCTGAGCGTATTCCAGGTATCTGAGAAGATTTGCGATCCTATGAAGGCCATGTTTTCCTCGTCTGATGCTCGCTTCATCGCTTCTGGTAGGGAGGATCTAGATGTGCGTATGCTTGGTGAAGGCAGACCGTTCGCTGTCGAGCTGCGCAACAGTCGCTTCATCAATTCACTCAAGGGGTGAGCTCGTTACGACTTTTTAATCATTTCATTCCTTCTTCCTTTTTTTTCTTTCTTCATTCCAACTCCTACTTTACCAACCTCATGGTCGCTCAAGTTGCAAAAGCCCTTTTCTGTCTATTTCAACCCCTGTCTGCGTGCCATGTGGGAGTTACGCGGCTATTCTATTTCGGAGGTGCTCTGGACGACTTTCTCCTTCGCAATACGGCGATTTCATTTGAATCGCTATGAGGTGATGATAAGAGGTCCTAAGTGAAGTTTGCTGGAGAATTTTAAATCCTATGCAGAAATGAGGGAAAGCATGCACATCTTCACGTTTTTTTTAAAAATTCCAGTCGGTATTCGAAGACGGTCGCAGCTTGTCTCGTGTGAGTTTAGCCTGCAAGTTTACAACACAAAAAGACTAGAGAATATTTAGTGTGGGGAAGCTGACCCTCCCTCAAGCGAAGGAGCATAAAGATGGCTAGTTACTCTGGTGATCACGGTTAGCAATCGTTTGCAATCGAAAAACCGCGCCTACAATCCTAGACGAGATTTTATTTCTCATCATGCTGACAAATATTGTAAATAGCGATTCAAGAATGGCTTCAATAAGTGATAATTTCATACGTGGTAACATAGATGAAAAATGAGCCGCTGTTGCGTGCACATCGAATCACGCTTCTTACTTTACGTCGCGCTCATGCCAACCAAGCATTTGTTCCCTTCATGGCCAGCGAATTTTCACCAGACTTCTCTGTGAAGGATAAAACACTGACTTGTTCATCGACTGACCACATCATGTTGTTGTATAGCCCAAATACGCGTTTGTCGCCTTTTCTGTTTGCCGTAGGGATGGAATCGTTACGGATTCCACAGGACTAGCGCCGACTTTTATGCCTTTATGCTAATGAATGAATCGAATTTGCAAGGCGTTTATGAAAAGAGCCGGTCAATCGTTTTAGTGCGAGTGCGGTTTAGTCTTGCGAGCTTTTGAGAGCCACCCGGGAAATTCGTATGGAATATTCAGATATTTTCTGTCGATGATTTTTTAAACAAGACAATCAGTTTGTCTTCTCTGAGATTTGGTTTACTTCGCGAACTTGTTTGAATTGGATTTGATACATTTTTTCTTCGAAGAGTTTATATTTTTATAAAACGCTGTTTTAGAACAGACTGCGCCGACACGTTGCGTTTGCTTGAAAAGAAGATTAATCAACAGTTGGACATAAGTGTGAAATACTTGACAAAGGTAACGAGAGAGGAAGCGGAAAGCCTCAGCGTTGGCGACGAAGGTAAGGCTGGAATATACGCAGGGCAGTTATAGTTATATTGCGGGCAGTTCGTATTTCCGCATGTTCCGTCTGTTCTGGAAGAGCTAGTTTCATCTAAAGCCATATAGTCTTTAGAAACCATCGTAAGCAGAAATCTCTCATATTTATGTAAAGTGTTAGGAGGCTATGAAGCGTAAGCGCGTGCACCACGAGTCGGGTTCGCTGCTTCGTCCAAGCCTTCCATCGATTCGGGATCGGTTAGTTGTTGGGAAGGGTAAATCAGTAACTCACCTATCGTCTCGCAGCGCAAGTCGTTGTATAGTACGAACACGCATTTGAATTTATTCCACGATATTCCTTAGAAGTGGAATACGCGACGCATCCAGGAAAGGCATTGAATAACTCGACCTCTATCCTTTAGGTATTTGAGAATCGAAATAGCAAGGTGAAACGCTATCCTCCAGAACTCAGCGCTGGAGGTCAGATGCTTAGGCATAGGCTGGATATTGTTCGGGAAATGGCGTGGCTCCCCAGTAGGTCTCATGCTAAATGACACGGATCAATGTCATGTCAATGACAAGGATCGATGTCATGTGTGGCAAGCAAGTGTGGCTATTTTTCTAATCAGATGGTCAACTGAAGCGTTAGCCACGTTGAATACATTGGTGGTTGGCGTTCTTTACTGGCCATAAAGGACCGCCTAATCTAACGGAAGTTTCTGAAGAAGAAAAAAAACTATTGAAAATTCAAAAACATCATGAAAAGATGGGCATATCGTCATTAGTCAAGCAGCTCACCTCTTACGCTTTCTCTGCTTTGTCAAGTACTGCAAGGTTAAGCTCTTTTTACTCATTGATCAGCACCTGTTCAAATGAACACGCTCTTGCTACCTGCTCTCTGTTATAATCTATACCGCTGAACCTGATATTTATATTATACTATGATTTTGGAACACAGAATCCCATTTGCCACTCATTCGGGTCATATATGGGTGAGGCTGTAATTTTGATCAGTTAAAGGGCAAAAGGATACAGATCGGTGTTAGTGAATCTTCTTTTGGGAAACGCTACGAGGTCCATTTTCTTTGAAGTCATGGAGATTATTTGAATGCTTACTCTCCCATTGCACTGACTGACGGTGGCCAGTCGATGGATATCTAAGTTTCGAAAGCGGACTTGCTCTCAATTCCGGCTCGACCATGTTTATTTTTGGCTGGACAAATCTGTGTTTTGTCTTTCCCAGACATGCCTGTTACCAATTCACCGATCACAGATAGATAGAAGCCTTTATAGATTGGGTTGTGACCAAAAGCCTAAGCCTGATCTAGGGTACTCTCGAGAGTTGGTGCTTCGCTACCTGCGCTACTAATAAGTGAAATTAGCGGCAAAAGAGTTCTATCGCTGACCATTTCTAATATCTTCTCAAGACGAAAATTCTGGACTACCCTTGACTTGACTTAGATGCAGATATTTGAAAAATCATTCACGATTGGATTTCACTGCCCTAACACAGCCATTACAGAGAAACGAAAGCAGTATACTGCATACTGCTACAGTACGTTGCCCATCTCTGATGAGATGCTTCGATCCGTGGCTGACAAGGCGCCAGTGGAACTCATTCAAAGGACGCCAGTAAGAGTTCTCAAACGAAGGGCATTACTGGAACGACCACGTACAGTGTACAGCATGGAGATCCTCCGAGTGGACACGCATCATTTCCTTATCAGGTCGGCGTCCTCGACCAAACCCTCGACCAAAGCTCTCGAAAACGCCGTTGCTATTCAGATTGGAAACGCAAGCGGGGACGTACGTGAAGGAGTTCGTTCACGGTGATTTCGGCAGGACTCGCCCGTCACTAGCTGATCTACTGAACATCTCCAACGGCGAAGTGGACATTCTCGATCTCGACGTGGAGAAGGTGGACTTCGAATGGCCTCCCGTGAGGCCTGCCGCTAGTGCCTGAGTGTGATGTGAGATACGCACACGAGAGCGTTTTTCGTCCATCTATTGTTGTTATATCTGTTAACATTGTTCATTTATGTTCCTGTGGAACGACTGTTGTTTTAGTGGTTGTTTCGAGATTTTATGCTGTTGGTAAACCAGTCTTCCTGACAAATGTTGTCGTACATTCCGTGTACTCGGATCGAGTGACAGAAGCTCATCTTGGACTACTTCAGCGGTGCTTTCTTGCCTAAATCATTTAGTGTTCTGTGCTCGTGAAGGATGTGCCATCTTACAGGTTTAATATGAGGGGTGCCACAGTTTTAATGGTGGCGGAGAAACCACTTCTCGCAGACTCCATAGCGAAAATTCTGTCGAACAACAGCGCCTCCAAGAGGAAAGGTTCTCTATTTTCCGTTTTTGTGGCTGTCTTCGGTGGAGTTAAGCTGCAAGCCCATCTCAGTCGCTCTTATATCTCATTACTTGGCTTTAATAAGCTGGCTGATTGATAATTCTGCGGCGAGGAATCCCATAGCTAAAGGCCATATACACTTCACTCGCGTTCAGGTCGATCGAATTCGAACGAATGTTCGACTTTTGAAAATCATCGATAATCGAATCCGAACGAATAATCGACTTTTGAGAATCCGACCATATCATCGATAATCGAATTCGAACGAATACTCGAAAATCAAGAAATATCGAATGATCGAATAAACCGAATGATTACTCGAATAAATTATTCGAATATATTCGTTCGAGCACAACTATAGTGTTAAGTTGCACTGTCGGCACGCACCTAACACGCTTGTGTGCCCTTCGTGGAGATAAGGGAGGTGGTGAAAGACATTGGTGCAAGCAGCTCGGTGGCTCAGCGGGGAGTGACGGTGGTTCATAAGTGCGGGATTGGGTGTTCGATTCCAGCGCCTCGTCGGATTTTTTCATTTTTAGATGTTCATTCCTTGTTTGGTATCTACCACCTTCCCAACTTCTCCTATGCATGCATGCATTCGACTATAGGCAGGCTATAGGTACGTGTTCAGTAAAGATTTTCATCAGCTGCCCCGTCGATATGCGACACTCTATTTTCTGCTTATTTTTGATAGGACCTTTGGCTACACGGGGAATGCACCTTCCCAACTAGACATAGATAGAGCAATTAAGAGGGCATATGTTGGGACCAGTCCACAAGTCGAGAATGGATGCCCAGAGAATCTCACCGAGCATGTGCCCCACATGATCAAAGGACAGCCGGTCGTTGCACATGTCCAGTTGAACCGTCGAAGGTGTACATCTAGGCTCACTGATGATGACGAGCAGGTAGCTACTGCAGTTCCAGCAGGTCAGCGAGTGTAGGTCATCGTCATATTCTCACGTATCGCTAGCGGCGGCACGTTGGTCTTGAAACTTGTCTGGTGGGCCGACCAATCAAGGAATGTTAAATATAAAGAGATTTTTCAAATTGAAGATAGGGGTGCAGAGATATCTTTCAAAAAAGTTGATCTCAATGGCTCGCCGTGACATGAGTGTACGATCCCCTGAGTATGCGGTGTATGCGGTTGTCGTGGATAAATCTGAAGCGGCATTCTTACGCTTTCGCAGCTCCTAGCTTATTGGTCGAGGTCGAGCAGGGGTGGAAAAATTTTTCACCCAAACTTTGCCTAACAAGGAAACTGTCTGGACGGTACGCCGGAACGGCAAGAACCAATACTATTGGAAGAATATCCACCCTCCAAACATGTTTTGTTTTTGCCGAATTCTTGAGGCAAACGAGTAAGAGGGTGTAATGGTTATGGGTTCAAGCGTCGAGCTTGCCACGGCTGCGCAAGGAACTTGAGCCGTGGCATGGGTGGCGTAGTGGTAGAGGTGCTGCTTCATTGCTGTGATGTCACGGATTCGGTTCCCCTGCTACATAGTGTTCTCGCACTTTTACCATGGTGTCGGATTTCCATAGAGATCTCCATATCTGAACTTTTTTTTTGGAGTTTGCTGATGATTTCACTACATATTCCCAGTCACGATCTGTACTTACAACGCCCGCACGCTCGCATCGGAAGCATCCGTTGAGGACCTGATGATGCAAGCCAGGAAGATGAAGTACGACGTCATCGGACTGACCGAGACGAGAAGACACCACCCCTACACGCCGCCTAGGACTTCGGAGAAGAACTGTTCCTCGCAACATGCGACAGCAGAGGAGTAGGCCGCGTTGGTGTCCTCGTCAACACGCACTTGGCCATGAACATGGATTCGTACGGGTCTCCAACAATCCGAATCGGACGTCTGCGACTGAAGCGATGTGGCTCCGTGCCAGCCTTGACGGTGTTCGTCGCGTATGCCCCAACATCCGACTACGACGACGAAGACGTCGAGGCCTTCTACGTGGAGCTGGAGAAGTTCTATAAGGAAGATCACACCTTCTACAAAGTGATCGTCGGCGACTTCAACGCCAAGATCGGGCCACGAAGGTCGCCGGAAAAAACTTCACATCGAAACCCACGGTTTGGAGTGGAACGAGCAAGGTGAAAGGCTGTCTGAGTTTATTATGTCGACCAAGACCATCCATGGAAACTCGCAGTTCCAGAAGCCTCCCTCTCTACGATGGACCTGGGAATCCCCCGGTGGGCAGTTCCACAACGAGATCGACCACATCATCTTCAACCGCAAGTATTGCCTGACCGACGTTTCCGTTGTCCCCAAGTTCTACACGGGATCGGACCACCGCCTCCTTCGCGCGAGGTTTCGCTTTTCGCATCAAGGAGAGAAGGCCGCGAAGTTCAAGAAGAGGAATCCCATAACGACCATCAACTGGGACCTTTACACCTCTCTTGTCGGCCTTTGGGAAGATGCCGTCATGGACAACGTCGATGAGGAATACGACCGCTTCGTGCACCATCTCCGCGATAGTGCTAAGGGAGCCGAGAGCTTGAAGACCACCAAGAGACGCCTGTCTCCGGAAACTCTCGAGGTTATACGCCAGCGTGGAGCAGCACGAGAGTCAGGCAACTACCAGCTGATGTCCGAGCTTGCGAAGCTATGCAGAGAGGCGATAAAGGAGGATCTTAAGGAGAGAAGGGCGGAAATGTTGGCTGAAGCTGCAGAGGCAGGGTTGAGCATCCGCAATGCCCGCCGGAACTTCGCCAACTTCAAGACCAAGATGACCGCTCTCCGACGTCCTGAGGGAACCGTCACCTCTTCCGGAAGGACCATGGAGAAGGTCATCCACGACTTCTACTCCGATCTCTTCGATAGCCACGTCCACCTGCCCCACGCCATCTTCCGCAGGATGGATACGTCGTTCCCTCTGTTCTCCCTTCCGAGATCCGACACGCCATCTCGTCGGTGAAGAAACGTACAGCACCCGACCCTGACAGGATCAGACCCGAACACCTGAAGAACCTCCCGCCAGCGCTCATCAACACCCTGGCGCGGCTCTTCACATGATGCTTGTCGGAGTGCAAGGTTCCATCTCAGTGGAAGACCAGCGAGACCGTCTTGCTGTACAAGAAGGGAGACGTGCACGACATTGGCAACTATCGCCCGATCTGCCTGTTGTCCGTAGTTTACAAGCTGTTCACTCGAGTCATCCTGAATAGGATCAGCAGAACGCTGGACGGACGACAGCCATGCGAACAAGCAGAATTTTGGAGAGGATTCAGCACGATCGACCACATACACACCATTACGAAGCTCATCGAAGTGTCGCGAGAGTACAAGCTGCCGCTGTGCCTTACGTTCATTGACCTGAAGAAGGCATTCGACTCCGTCGAGACTGAAGCGGTCATGGAAGCCCTGCTCACCCAGGGCGTTCCTACTCAGTACATCAGAGTCCTTCGAGAGCTGTACAGTGGATTCACGACCAAGATCTCACCATTCTACAACGACGTCCTCATCGACGTAAAGAGAGGGGTTCGGCAGGGAGGATACCATATTCCCGAAGTTCTTCAGCGCCACCTTTGAAAACGTCATGCGGGAACCTGAATGGTAAGACATGGAAGTGAAGGTCGACGGCCGGCAACTACATCATCTTCGCTTCGCTGACGACATCGTGCTCATAACACCGAGCATCAGCCAGGCGGAGCCAATGCTGGCCGACTTCGATCGTGTATGTGGGAATGTTGGACTGCAGCTGAATCTTACGAAGACGATGTTCATGAGGAACGGACGAGTTTCTGATGCCCCATTCTCGCTCGACGGAACGAACATCTCCGAATGCTCCAGCTACGTGTATCTGGGTCGCGAAGTCAATATGGCCAACGACCTAGCGCCGGAGCTGAGCAGGAGGAAACGAGCGGCTTGGGGAGCGTTCAAGAGCGTCGAAGAAGTCGCGAAGAAGACGAAGAACGTCCGACTCCGTGCCCACCTATTCGACTCCACTGTTCTCCCTGCCCTAACATACGCCTCAGAGACCTGGGTTATACGAAAGCAGGATGAACACGCGATCAGCGTGGCGCAACGTGGAATCGAGAGGACGATGCTCGGAGTGACACGACTCACGTAAGTGGGAGAAGGCCTTCGGAATTCCGAGCCTCGCCGACGTTCGATTATCAGAGACGCTGTCGCGTGGGCCAAGTTGTCGAAAATTAGGTGGGCCGGTCGCGTAATGCGCTTCGAAGACACCCGCTGGACGAGAGCCGTCACCGACTGTATTCCGCGGGATGTCAAGAGCCCACCAACGCGTTGGTCGGACTTCTTCGTGAAAGCCCTGAACGACCGATATGACGCTCTTCGTGTCCATCGAGCGAGGATGTTCTTTGGAGCACTCTGGCACGCGAGAGGGACGAATGAGACGCTGCTGGCGTCCGGTCGAGCAAGTCGATGATCAACGGGACGCCAGGTGATATAGGTGATACAGGTGAACTTTCTTTGAAGCTTTAGTTCGTCTATCCTATAGGTGATCAATTGTTTGAATTGTATAAAATTTATACTTTAAGAAGAAAAATAGTGGTTTAGAGATTGTTTTAAAGAGGAGAAATTCGGCCTTTTTTGTGCCGAAAAAGAAATTGCACCGTGCCTTCTTCCAAGACGTCGCGGTTTTTATTCGATTGATAGCACAATTTCTGTTGACATGGAGTTTAATACCTATTAGCGAACAAGAACAACTGTAAAGAACACACAAATCCTCACTTTGATGGTTCATGTAAGTGGCATTTCACTACCAATCAAAAGTTGCAGCACACTTTTTAAGTGCATGGCGCAACCTGACCTTCGAATGCGCTATGTGCTTTGTTCTCTGCTATGCTCTAAAAAAAATTTCGATTGTTTTTTTCTAAAAATAAAATTTTATAAAATTATTACACATCTTGGGGAAGGTGAACTAAACAATTTCAAAGAAAGTTATACCAAATTTTCCTAGAATAAAAAATTATTCTAGCCATCTGATTGAGTCTGCGGTTTAACCTGTCTCAAGGCCATTTCGACTTGGAGAGTGCCACTTTGATTTCAAAAGTCTTGAAGCTAGCTTAGAAGAGTGTCCAATTTGATTTGAAAAGTGTCCGTTTTGAATAGTGTTCAGTTCGACGTGAAAATGATATATAGCATTGAACCCTTTGTGATACGCTGCGTATTTTATGCGGCCATTCCAACGATTCACAAGGTTGACCAGCAAACAAGTACAATCTTCTCTGAACTCGTGCTACCAATTTATCATATATTATATGAAGAGGATGAAGCTACTTAATTGAGGTGGTGCATAAAACCATCCCTTATGGTTAGAAACATTGGCCGCAAAACACTTTCTCTGAGACTCCTACATATCTCCAGCCTTGCTACGATTTGCGGTTCACGTTCTACGATTTACGACGGTTTTATCGTAATTACGATTTACGATTTACGAAATTTCGGATTGCATTTACGTACCACTGCCTACAGCTTGTCTAGCTTGACTTGTTAGAACTTTGTTTGGATTTCGAAGATGCGCAGTGTTGTTTGAAAAGTGATATGGTGAATCTCTTAGCATTTCAGACTCAATGGTTTTTATTGCCCAACTAATGTTCGTTCTAAGCAGACGACTTCGTTCGCCTAAAATTTCGAATTTCGAAATAGGGTTTCAATCCAAATAAGGCTCTAATGCGCACTTTGAACGCGGTGCACTTTATATCCATATTTTATTCTGCAAAATATTTCTTGACTTGAAATAAGTTGAAAAGTTAGAAGCGGTCATTTGCGGATTATTTCGCTCATCGGTGTCCACGTACCTTAACTGGCACTGTGCCTAGTCTGTCCTCCGGTAATACGCTCACACAGTGTTGACTTTTTCAGCCTTCTTTCGAAGTGTACCATGGTCAGCGCTAGATGAGGCTACTAAATAGAGAATTTCTTCGACGATGTAATTCACGTGTAGGCTCGTGGGAGCACAAGAGCAGGAGTCGCCTATCGCGTGCACCCCGAATTTCTTGGCTCGGGTACTGCGGACCCTCTTTCCCACAGGGTCGAGAACTGGTACCCGACATGCCTGGGAAGGACATAAGACGGATTTATTTATTGGCTGACCTTTGCAAGGCATTGTATTGGTAAATGTGGCATTGAAAATTGCCTCCACCTATCCTTTAGAAGCAGAATGAGAGGGGCTTTTCGAAAGGGCGGGTTTTCGTTGTCTTTTATCCTTCATCTTTTATCGTTTAATGGAAGTGCGAAAATGTGACAAATGAACAACGGTTGTTCAGAGAATTGTTAGGATTAAGACTTTTCTAGGTGTTACGGTGTTACGCTGTGTGGACTTCTACATGTTTACTAAAGCTATAGTGTAAACAAGGTCTCGCTAAAATTTTTATTTATTTTTCATTTTATTCATGGACGTAGACAGAAATCCACGTTGTTAAAAGGACAATGAGAACAGCAGAACACGGATGTCATAACCACAACCAAGAATTGAAACACGAGAAAACGTAAGGAGTGAATGTATAAAAACTGCGACTACAAGTTGAAAGCCCGGGGCTGCCATGCAAGACTATTTTTCGGCTCTTCTCTCGAAAGAGCCGAGTGACAGGTGCAGGAAGTTCTCCTTAATTATTCTCGTTAATTATTTTGCATAGCAGTGGAATTACTCTTAATGAAGAGAATTTAGCGGTAACCTGTTTTCTAGAAGACGGAGCCCTGATTTTGATACTATACAGTATTATGAAGGCTTTAGTGTCAAGTGTTCTATGTAGTATCCAAATCAGGGCTCCGTCTTCTGGAAAACTGGTTACGGCTAACTTCTCATCGTTAAGAGTAGTTCCACTGCTAAGCAAAATAATTAAGTAGGACTTCCAGCAACTGTCATGCAAAACCACTCTATAGGTCCCTTCCCCTCATCGACTTTTTTGGTCCCGTGTTTAAGATCATTGCATCCCGTAATCTATTAATCTAGATTTGGTGTTTCGTTTTCTTACCTTTACATAACCTTTGAAAAATCCTCAACTCTCCATTATTGATCGGTACCCATGACCTAACACGGGCACTTGTGGACTATTCTCGGAACTGCCGTGCTGCCTTCCATAACTTTAATCTTTTTGAGTTGGCAATAAATAAATCACGATGTCATTTCCACGAGACTACCTTCGAGCTATCATCTTCTATGAATGGTGTCGTTGCACTGGAGCGATGGCAACCGTTCGAAACATCAGCAGCGCACTGGAGAAGGACATCATTTTCATCGTCGCCGTCAAGCGCTAGTTCGCTAGCTTCAGAGGAAGAGGCACGGACTTCGAAACCGCGGTCGGTTCTCCTCCACACAGTGGGAAACTCCGCCGTTCTCGACGCTGTCAACGAGGATCCGGAGGTTAACATCCGCAGTCTAGCAACGAGACTCGGCTGCACCCGTCCAACAGCGCTCTGTCCAGTCTCTCGGCTACAGAATAGCTGACTCGGTGGATCCCCTGTTTCTTGACCGATGGCATGGGTGAACCACATGCCATCGGTCAAAACACAAGGGTATGCATTTGTTAGCCTCTATGTACTTCTGCGCCCATATTGAAAGGAATTTTCGGAAAACCTGACTGCTGCAGATGAGGGTTGAGTCCTCTCCGCTTCTAACACTCATTCTGCCCTTAGAGCATCCCTAGAGAACAGAAATCACCAAAATTCAAAATGTTGAAAAGGTGGCCAGCAAATTCTTTGACTCCTCAGTTTTGGGAGGAGGAAATTGCCGACCTGCCTAAGATTGAGCTCTGTAGTGACTAGCGATGGTAATTGTTGAGTGAGTTCCATTGTATGTCGGTTTAAAAAGTAAGAGGAAATGTCGAGCATTCGAAGACTTAGCACCATGACAGTAAATCTTCCAGCTGTCATAAGAGCTATGGCGACTAAGACGAGTCATATACCGTGTGTTCAACATGGTGCGTGACTTTTGGGACACCAACATCTGACTCTTTCGTCCGACTTCCGAGTTTCGGCTCGTAATTTGGGAACACCTGGTCTAGCCTCTAACACTTATAGCATCAGTTTCGGGACACGTTTTCTGACCTCAGGCACCTGATGCTTGATCGCCTGCAGCCCGCCATCTGGCACTTTAGCACGCATGTTTGTGCTCCAATGTAGACCTCCATTAATAAAATACGATAAAAGTGGCCGCTGTGGTATCCTGAATGATTGGCAGTAAGCCGCAATTGCGTAGCGGTTAACATTGGTTGCTTAATTTCGTTCAAAACACCTTTAAAAGATCGTGCATGATATCGCACCCAGTGGTTCTGACGGTAGCCAACACTTGCATGAGCATGGACACATAGGCGCTAGATGAAAATCTTAAGAGATGAAAATCCTAAGTTATCAAAATTACTGCTTAAACTGAAGTACTAACGAGTAGAAGAGAGAGGTGTTAAGCAATCCTGTCTTGCATTTCTCTATTTAAACGCCATTTACACCGTCACCTGAATAAACTGTGAATTATTGGATGTGTAATTGGCACAATCTTTTCATGAGATGCAGCAAATTTATGCTTGCTTTCCTATGCCTTCAAAGAAACCTAACCGTTTTGCAGCTGAACCGGTGACTTTTCAAACAGTGCAAAAATTGCCCATGCTCGACTTCCCATCAATCTTGGCATAACGTTGCCCAATTAGATGTGTTCTTGATAAGCTATCGACCCAGATAGTTAACCGCTTTATTTCCGTTGACCTTTCGGCAGTTTTGCCTTCTTCGGTGACTGGAAATGTCGGAAATATTTATTTACAACGCAATTCGCCAAACATAGTTTCATCCTTCAGAGTAATATTCGTAGAGAAAAGATTACTCTATAGGATGAAGTGATGTTTTTCTCTAAGAAGATTGAATAAAAAAATTCTTACATTCGTTTCGTTCCTACACTTAGACGAATGTAAGAAAGTAAAAAAAAAAGAAAACAAGAGCTTCTCCGGAACTTCTCAGTAAGGAGGGAAGTCCTATTAGGTGTTCAAAAGATGGCTGCGAAATGGCGTTGTTAACATTTCCGACTTTTCCAGGCTCCGAAAAATGCAAAACTGCTGAAACTCCAGCGGGAATAAAGCCGTGAACAATTTGGTCGATAGCTTATCAAGAACACATCATAGGTGCAAGAGATTGTTTCACCCCATATTTTCATATAGGCTTGTTCTTCAAATGTTATCTCCATTTCGTTTTTTAAGCTGATTGTGTGACGAAGCCGAATAGTTGGAACTAATAAACTCGATTTGTTTTAATTTCATGTTTTGAAATTCAATTTTGCAGGGCGTAATGGTGTGTGCTCCGTAAGCGAATATGGTGGACAGTTTCTGGGAAAACCGGCCTTCTTCAAGGTGATGGTTTCAGTAGACGACAGCATGCCAGATATCACACTATTATATTCAGGTAACAAGCACATGCGGGCATGTGATGAGTTTGGATTTCCCACCTCGGTTCAACAATTGGGAGCGCGTTGACCCGGTTGACCTCTACACAGCGCCCACGAATAAGATCGAAGCGAATCCGAAGATGCGCATGAATGACGTAAGTCGAGGCAGCAACTTGCTCTTTCTGTAGCTACGCTCTCAACTCGGGTTAGCGAGGATAGCATTTCAGCACCTGTCACTGGAAGCGAAAGGTGCCGACTACCTTGTGCTGTGGTTGGATTGCGATAAAGAAGGAGAGAACATTTGCTTTGAGGTTCGTCAACGCTTCTTTTATGGGATCAATCCGAGGGCGGCGTAATCTTCTCCTCCGTCTGTTACGAACGAAATCGAAAGTTTCCGCCATTTGCTTGTACCTGATCCTTCATTTGCGATTCTCCTCATGTCGCATTCACTTTATTTTTGGGTAAGAGAAAGAGAGTGTGTGTCGACCTGGAATGTTTGGGTCCTCACATCTTCCAGTGTTTTCAGCCAACCTTATTATTCACTGCTTCGCTGCTAAGAAGTCACGTAAGAGAGCAAATTTACGAAATGCCCTTTCTTGGATCCCACGTTCAAATTACGTGGTTGGATGGAAGCGTTGTAGCTTTTGTCTCTTGCTGTGAGGTATCATTTAGCGTCCCGCTTATTGTTGAAATGCTCGAGCGTGCCATAGCAACCTTCCATTCGTCCCTGTTGCGTGCCAGAGTGCTCCAATGAGTCCCGTCGCTCGAGCGGTACCAAGTGCGTCATATCGTTCGTTCAGGACTTTCACGAAGAAGCTCGATCTGGATACGTCCCAATGTTGTTTCGTCATCTCGCGGAATCCAGTCAGTGACCGCTCCCGTTGAGCGGGTGTCTGCGAAACGGCCGATCCACCTAGTTTTCGCCGACTTCGCCCATGCGACAGGGTCCCTGATCCTTGAACGTCGACGAACTCCGGAAATGTGAGGGCCCTCTGCCAATTGCGTGCATGATGTCAGTCCGAATATCGTACTTTCTATTGCCCGCCATGTGACTGAGGTCGCTTGCGTATCCTGTTTTCGTACAGCTCAGATTTCCGAGGTGTATCAGTGTAGTCGAATAGATGGCACACTGCAGGACGTTCTTCCCGACATCTTTTTCAGGACTTTTTCGACGCTGTTGAGGGCTCCCGTGTATCAAATTTCCGCCTGCCCAGTTTCGGCGCTAGGTCGTTGGCCATGTTGACTCTGCGACCAAAACACGCGTAGCTTGGACATTCGGAAATGTTCGTTGAGGGTGAATGGTTAAGGAAGTATGCACATCAAACTCTATTCGCTTCGTGGCCAAATGGCGTTTGGCGCTGGCTGGTCAGATGCTCGCTTTTTTCTGCCAGACCACCTTTCCATGCAGCTGTAAACATCTCCTGGCTATTGCCCCCCCCCCTCCCCTATTCTCGAGGCATTCGACTTCAATTTCTCGAGAGCTGCATCGCTTCATTGATATGTGATTAGCACTTATGACCACCGCACTATCAATCCGTTATTCTTTTCTACCCAGTTTGAACCATGACATTATGGGCGAGGTGATGGTGCTGTCTCTACACAACGTCGTTGTCTTGGAATCCTTGTGGATTTTAGTTTGGATAAAGAAGTCCTGTTAACAGTCCGTGGACAATTGGAACCCAAGATTAATTGCGTTACGAAGTTTTTAGTAGTGCTATCGGCCGTTATCATAGAGTTAAACGGCGTTTAAGCGATCAATATAGATCAGTGATATGGTGGTTTGACGGTAAGGTCGCACTTGCTCGTCAGCGAAATTCCCTTGAAAGCGAAAATGTTCAGAAGTTCTTTGCAGGAGCTACCAGGGAAGGTGGATGAGCTGAAAGAGCGGCGTCGCATGGGGTCTCTGCTTTTTAGGATCGTGGTATACTGTTTGAAAGGTGATAACTTTGCTCGAAGTAAAGATACTGAAGAAGTTAAGGGCTCTTGTGAAAGCTTATGAAAGTAAAAATTTTCTGACAGATGGGCGGCATGGATTGTCCCGTACACTCGTCTGAAACCTTGCAATTTACATTCGATTTATTGTGTTTCGCTTGAATACTTGCTATAATTTCTTTATAAGGTAGCCGTTTCAACTGATTTGTGCTTCTTTTAGGGTTTAAAACTTAAAAACACACTGCGGCTTGCGAAAAATGCAGGTATCCTAAAAATGCAGGTACTATTCGAAAGGTTCTAGCATTACTGCTAGTGACGCTTTTGAAGATGTTCGAGTCTCAAATGAAAGCAGAGAGTAACGGGAATTCTACGGCGTGCAGATGGTCAAGGCTGTGCCAAGTCCCCGCCTGAAACCTTGCATTTCTGACTCGATTGATTGTGCATGGGCTGGATGCCTGTTACAGTCTTGTTACTATTTGGCTACTTTAAGCTGTGCTGTGCTTACTTTAATGTTTTGGACTTGGCAATCACGTGAAAGATACGAGGTTTTATTGAGTTTATTGATTGCACAATTTAATTGTGAGCAAAGGCCCCATTTTCCAAGATGGACTCTGTTGACCGATGAAGCAACATTCAAGCTGAATGGAGAGGTTATTCGGCATAATTGCAGCCACTGGAGGCGAAAAACGTTAAAGGAATCGCAGTACGGGTTAATGTGGCCAAGCAGTAACAAGATTGTAGGTAACAAGCATTCAACTCATGCACAATCAATCGTGTGTAAAATGCAATGCTTCAGGCGGATGCATGACGCAATCTCCACTACTTGCAAGCCAAAGAAACTTCGTCTCTCTGTGCTTTTAAGGGGGCTCAAACACCTTTAAATGCTTCACTAGCAGCGATGTCAGAACCTTTAAAATGGTACCTGCATTTTTAGGATACCCTGCATTTTGCAAACCGTAGTGTTTTTTTGAATTTTAAATCTTAAAAGAAGCACAAATCATTCAATACAATTACTTTTGAAACAATTACAGCAAGTATCCAAGCGAAACACAATCAATCGAATGTAAAACGCAACATTTCAGACGAGTGCATAACGCATTCCATACCGCTCATATGTCAGAAAATTTTCATTTTCGTATGCTTTTATAATGCCTTTAACTTCTTCAGTACCTTTACTGTAAGCAAAGTTATCACCTTTCAAACAGTGTATACATTTTTTGAGACACCCTGTATATTCTGTAATTAATAAACAATCAAAAAAGTGTTCAAGCTCTCTAAGTGTTTACAAAATTCGTACTGCTTTCTGTATTGTGAATTGCTCTAGCTTGATTTAAAGCATAAAAGGCGAAATTTTTAATGTTAGGTAAGGAGGCGGACCCATGTGCGTGTGTTCAGTTTCACAACAGATAATGTGGTTTTTTGCGATTAGCTTTGCGGAGATTTGCTTTCGAGCAGCTGCTTTGACGACCTTGGCTTACTATTAAACCATTGACGACCGTGCGGCTAACCGCTTTTCTGGCGCGTGGGACCGCATGGACACTGCTTCACGATATTCCAAATGAAGCTCCTCTCCGAGGGTTAGCCACATATTGGAGAAGGCTGGAACAGGTTTGAAGCAAAACATAGAAGATGTATTTGCTGCTGCAAGTAGGTCTGCAAAGAAAAAGGCACGTTTGCCACGAATCGTGCAAATAGGTGAGCCATCATATAGCAGGTGTTTGACATACTTTTGCCTGGATTGTCTTCAAAATTTTTACAAAAAATGTGACTAGTTATTTTTGTGCATGACCATCTCTACAAGATGTGAGTAGCTGTTTGTGAATAGTGCCGAGCTATGTGGAGCTCGAATAGTGTGTAGTGTTCACTATTTGTTTTTATCAGTGCTTAGAAGTAAATGACTGGCGGATCACAGTGCAGTAGCACTTCTAGGATCCAACATATCTGTTGATTACTCGTAAACTATGAAAAACCGAGAAATGGGTCGTACCGAACAGTTTTATAACCGCGGGTCGAAATCGGCCCGCGCGGTCGTCAATGGGTTAAACCTTCGAGCTAGAACTAGTACTTTAAGATGAACATTACAAACACAAATAATTTTGATACCGTTTGAGCCAAATATTAATAACTGTTAATAACAATGTTATTGAGTTACTAAGTTATTAATATGAATAGTTATTCGTAACTGGTAATATTAATAACTTCTTTCTTGTCATAGAAATAACGAGGCTGTGTGATTGTTAGGTTCAGACGAAAGCAAATTATACTTCTGGTTGAAGGTTTGTAAATAATTTAGTTAATAAGAAATGTTGTTGGAAGAAATGGCTTGGCCGAGCCGAAAACAAAAATTCGGATCTGCCCTGGTACCAGTAACTCTTATAATTGGCATCTGCACTACCTTTAACACGTTGACGACAATGCGTCCCAAATTGGGATGAACCTTTTCGGCCGCGTCGGACAATGCGTCCCAGTGTGGGTACGCGCTTCTAATAAATTTATTCTGAATGCACCGATTTGGCTCAAACTTCACCTAAACGGGTCTTTTGGGACGCTGAACACGAATCCGATGCCCGTTTCACCGAATACGGCCGGGGACCACTCATATCGACAACTAAGGTGGTCGGGTCAGAGTCGCCGATTTGGCTCAAACTTCGCTTAGAGGGTTATTTGGGATGCTAAACATGAATCCGACGCCCGCTTTGCCGAACACGGAGCGCTGCGGTAGGTACAGGAAAATGAGGATGATCATTCGTCTCATCCTCGAAATAACAGGTAATAATTAAAGTACACTCACATCAAATTTCTGATTGTTATACTTGTGTTCAGCAGAAATCTTAATGGGTGGTAATACCTGTTTAACAGTACGAAAATAATTCAATTAAAAGTTACAAATAAACCTGCAAATACATTCGAAAACTTATGAGTAAACAGTTGCAACAATGGAGACACAGCTCGAATTTCAAAGAACAGAAGTAGAACATGAACTGTGCCAAGCAAGCAAGGCAGATAAATTCGTGGCAGAGATTGCAGTACGTCCTGACCCTTCTGGCTTTGTTGTTAGCAGACGTTCGACCTTCTTTGTTGCAGCATATTGTAGCAGGTTTTGCAGCGATGTCGGTTATTGCCGATGAACTCCTGGTCGGTGACCAGCTTCCGCTTTTTGGCTTGGCTGTGGACGCTTCGTCCGCTTCAGTGCATCAGGATTTGGACTACCACCTTAGTTGTTGATATGGGTGATCTTCGGCCATGTTCGGTCCAACGAACATCGGATCCGTGTTCAGCATCCCAAATAACCCTTAGGGTGACGTTTGGGTTACGGGATGTTGTGCCGTGAGGGACTTGATCTCACACGACACGACATCCCGTAACCCAAACGAAAATCGCTTTGGTCGTCGGCGTGTTAACGTGTCTTGTCTCTCTAGCCAAATGAGTATGAATTATATGACAATTTCTAGAAAACTGCTTTCTCTTTCGGAGCGTTTTTCTGCTCAGCCTGCATGTAACCGTTATTATTGCGATAAAGATAAACAAGGTTATAAAAGCTTGAAGTTAGAGTGGAAAATATCCAACTGCACAAGAGGCTTTGCACAGTTCTGTGTCTGTGTTGCCGAAGACGCTCCCTTCCGTTCAGGTCGTGGATGCGGTTAAAGACGCGATGAACAACTCGCAGTGCGGAGATTTCATGGAAAAGGTTTATAGGTGAGCGTCGTTGTGTTCAGTTCTCCACTAGACCACGAAGCGACGATTTGTAGAGCTCGGTTCTCTGCGATCACGGAGAAGGACATAAAGTTCGCCATGCAGAACCTTGCTCGACCCAATGAGAACGAGTCGCTGGCTGTCGACGCGCGACAGGAGCTGGACCTTCGGGTCGGCTGCTCTTTCACCAGGTTCCAGACGAAATACTTCCAGGTGATCGCTTTTGCTTTCGAACATAATTCGGCCATTAGTGATTTGAGCAACACTATGTAGCTAATTATCATCATCTACACCTCATGAACTGCATTAAACAAAACAGTGCTCGATTTCGTCGGTGAATCCTCCCGAAATATTCGGCAGTATATTAAAATGGACGACATCTTCGTGTTGGATAGCAATGTGTGGCTCATATAGTCCCGATTAAGAGCGATCACATTCCGATACGTTTAGACGTTTCGAACTGTGTCTCGGAGTCACGTAGCCCTAGGCTTAGGAGATAGAATGATGTAGCCTTATAGCCTAGCATCATGGCAGAAAACTCACCAAGGTCACCTAAGCAACTCATCTCACCTGGCCGCAGAGCTGGAATCGGCCTTCCGGCGCTAAATGCCCTTCGAAGAAGTCCTCTGTTGCATGGCTGTCGCTTGCCTATTTTGATTCATCAACGTCATCTGCCATCGTAATTTCACGAAGAACAGCGAAGTTCTCAGAAGGACATGGGAAGCGGAAAATGGGATGGCGTTTCGGCTGGGTCACTGAAAGAGTCACGTCAGTTAGGCGTTGCAAGTTCCCCACCAAATATCGCGTTAGCTTTAAAAAATTCAGTGTCAAATTTTTGAAAGCGTACCCAATGGGAAGAAGCCAAATACCATACTTCACCTCAGCCCACTGAAGGATTAGCGGAGGCCGCGCAGGGTGGATCTCAGGTTAGAGTGCGAGCCTCAAGTATAGGGCTTGAATCCGGCGTTATCTTTCCCTGCAGAATTCCGGCTATGATGACTAATGATGATGGCGTGCTAAGCCCTTGACGCATTCTGGATGTATTCCGGAGACTCCAAGTTGAACCAGAAGGAAAATGCCTCTAAATAAAGGTTCGCTAATTTGGGGGGGGGGGGGTCAGAGCTCATGATCTGTTGGAAAGCATTTTTGACAACCTTTTTTGCAGATTTTAGATTTCTTCATTGGCATCACTCTCCAAAAAAGTTTCAAAAAAACATTCTTTAGGCAATATCTCTGGATATTGAGGGTTAAATGATAAAGGACGGCGTAAATGAATCTGTTTGTGAAATGCGCCATGCATTCTGCTTCGACGGGACGGCTATTTGAATGCTTGGTATACACAATGAATTACGGTGGTCAGCCGATGAACAAGCCAGTTTTTTATCCTTCCAAGAGAAGTCTGTTACCAATTTACCGACCTCGGGGGAATGGAAGGCGTAGTTGATCTGAGCGGAAAATGCGAACCAGAAACCTGCAATCGGGGTACCAACGACTGCCGACGCTTCCACCTACTGCGCCACCACATCTTCATGTCTGAATATAGAAAGGATAAAGGAGGCGATATTCAATCACTTTTGGGAGGCGCCACGCATTCTACTTCTACGGGATATCGTGGAGGCCATTTGAATGAGTATTTGACCATACAATGACTTGCGGTGAGAAGCCAATGTCAAGCAAATCAGCACTTTATCCTTCCTAGACAAATCTGGCACCGATTCACCGAACCCGGAGGGATGGAAGGCTTGGTTAGCCTGCGCGGAAAATCTGGACCGTATACCTGGTATCGGGAGAGATATGACAAGAAAGAAGTTATTAATATTACCAGTTACGAATAACTATTCATATTAATAACTTAGTAACTCAATAACATTGTTATTAACAGTTATTAATATTTGGCTCAAACGGTATCAAAATTATTTGTGTTTGTAATGTTCATCTTAAAGTACTAGTTCTAGCTCGAAGGTTTAACCCATTGACGACCGCGCGGGCCGATTTCGACCCGCGGTTATAAAACTGTTCGGTACGACCCATTTCTCGGTTTGCACTTCGGTGCTTAAATACCTGGGATCAGCAATAGCGTCTGACGGCGGTCTGATGGTTGAAGTGAACGCATGCGTGAGTGCAGCTTGGTCCAAGTGGCGTTCGCTGACTGGCGTGCTCTGCGATAGGAAGATACCGGAGCGCTTGAGGTCGAAGATATACAGAGCAGTGGTCCGGCCAGTAGCGATGTACGGCGCTGAGTGTTGGCCTGCGACCAAGGAAGTTGAAACGCGCCTCAGCGTCATGGAGACGAAGATGCTGCGCTGGACGGCTGAAGTCACGCGCATGGACCGCATCCGAAATGATGCTATTCGGCAGAAGTTCGGTGTCGCGCCGAGAGCGAAGAAAATGTGCGAAGCTCGCTTGCGATGGTACGGTCTCGTCCTGCGTGGGAAAGAAGACAGCGCCCGCAAGATAGGTCTCGAGTTGGAAGTATCTGGAAAGCGGCCTAGAGGACGCCCGAAGCAGCGTTGGTCCGATACGTTACACACGGACGTGAAGGTAACTGGCGTCCACCCTGATCGAGTGCAGGATCGGGAAAGGTGGCGTCATGACACCAGAATAACGGGCCCCGCTACGAAGCGGGGCAAACGCTGAAAAATAAGAAAAAGAAATACTATACTCCCACCCATAGTACCTCGTTATGAGTCTTAGAGAAGGCACTGTGAGGAAATCGCAGTGGAAAAAGTAGTGGGAAAAGATTTTGCTAAACTTCGATCTTTTATAGTGGTGAAGTTGGAAAGCTATCCAATTAACGTTAGGATTGCAGAGATTTTATTGTTTTATCATGTTAAGGAAGAAGTGCACCTACTCACTGTGTGTAGATGTTCGAATACGGTAAATTAGTTATTGCCACGGTCTAGACACATTTTTGCTCTCTACAGGGTACGTAAAAAGTATTGACTCACTAGAGGTAAATGTTAGAAATAACAACACCTTATAAAATTTAACAAGTTTATATACAAAACGTCAACAATGATCTAGCGAACAGAATAGCATCACCTGCATTTTATATGGGCTTCTTTGCTGCGAATGCAGGGGCCAAGACAACGAGGAAAGACATCGACGGTGCGCCGCAAGTAGTCCACGTCGATTTCGTTCTATGCTTTGACCTTCAGCGACTTGATACTTTTGTGCATTCAACTTGTAAAAGTGTTACATACTCTGACCTCCAGAGTGCTAATTCTGACGGAGGGTTCGCTACAAGGAAGGCGCATCCGGGCAGTATCATGGTTTGTGCATTCATTACAAGCGTCTCTCGTTTTCGTGGATACAGAAGTGAAAATAAATCAGTAGAACTATCTGTGTTGATGTCCTGAAGAATCAATTGGTTTCTTGGCTTGAATTCCACCTCAAGAGTCTTCCAGCAGGATTAGACTCCTGCGCAGAGTCTAGGATTGTTGAGGACTGGTGTCGCCCCAACTTGAAGGACTTCATTTCGGAAGAGGATGACCTCTGTATGGAACGGATTTGAATCCGCTGATTTACTCTATATGGGAAGTTTTGGAGAACAAGGCTTGCGCTACTTCCCACAAAAGTATGAAGTGAGTGAAGGATGATTTGGTCAAAGCATGGAACGAAATCGACGTGGACTGCTTGCGGCGCGCCGTCGATGCCTTTCCTCGTCGTCTTCGCACCTGCATTCGCAGCAAAGAAGCCCATATAAAATGCAGGTGATGCTATTCTGTTCGCTAGATCATTGTCGACATTTTGTATATAAACTTGGTAAATTTTATGTGTTGTCATTTCTATCGTTTAGTGCGTCAATACTTTTTACGCACCCTGTATATTCCATTCCCGCTTTTCTCGAAAAGAGCCCCACTTCGCTGGTTATTGTTCTTGCGGGACCTTCTCGTTGTCCTTTCACAGTGTTCCACGTGCTTCAAGAATCTCTTTAAGAACAAATATGGCGATCTCGACAGCACCGTGATATCGTACGGTCCTTGTCAGACACCTACGCTGGGGTTCTGTGTCACCCGCCATGATCAGATCACTCACTTCAAGGTGAGAGCTCGTTCTCGTGTTCGACTGTGGCAGTTCGCGGTAGAAACGTATGCGGAATTCTAGCCGGAATCATACTGGGTGCTGCAGTGCAAATTTGACACGTCGGATGGAACCACTATTCGTCCCGAATGGAAACGCGGCCGAATGTTCGATCGAGACGTCTGTCAGCTTTTTCTGGACCGCGTTAAGGTAGGAGCGCCTTCCAGGTTGTGAAGTGGGTCTTCTTGCTCAGAAGAAAAAACGTTGAAACGTTCACCTTATTCTGAAGAAACAAATTTCCAGCACCAAATTCAGAATGGATCTGCTGTAAAGCGCACTGTCTGCGGTAACTGTTTGTGAAATAACGACATTTAGAATGCAGGCAGAGGAATGGTTACCGAAAGGACGACGAAGGAATCGAAAAAGGAGCGGCCGGCGGCACTCAACACTGTCGAACTGATGCGAGTTGCTAGTAGTTCATTCGGTACGTCGACTCCTCGTTCTTCCTTCACTTCTTACACCAGCAAGCCATTCATACCCGGCTATCACTTCATGCTTTCCTGGGGCCGGATTCATCAACGACTAGCCCACAGGTACAAGGGTAGAGGTACCCACGATGAAGCCTGCGTCTCTGACCTTGCGTTATCTTTACCTGACTCTTATCTTATCTCGTCCCTTATACCCCACGGGCTTAATTGTTCATGAATGCGGCCCCTGGTAAAAGTTAATTGCTTCATGTAACACGTGATAACAGTGAAGGCTGAAATGAATACGGAGTTTCGAAGTAACGCTAATAGCAGAGTTCTGGTTGACCGTTTGTCTTTTGATTCCGACTGCCGATTTAGCCTGGTTTGGTGGATGATTAGCTGCTTCTGAAACTAATATCCATTGTTTCCAAACATGGTCATAACATCGTGCTGTAAATGGCTGCTATTACGCATACCCCACATAGTCTGCACAAGTTGTGGGTAGGGCAGTTGAAGAATGCGCCGTCCCTTGCACCACTCCGAGCGATGGTCGAACCAGGGTTTGATTCCCCTCCAGCCAACCAAGCCTTCGATCCTTCCAAAGTCGATCAATTGGTATCAGATCTCTTTGGAAAATACACATAGCTGTTCCTTGTTGATTTGTTTATCGGCTGGCCACAATTCGTTGTCTAGGCCAACGGACTTGCAAATTGCCTCCACGATACCGCCCAGAAGCATAATGTGTGTCGCACTACTCAAAGGCATAGATTAACGCTGACCTTTATACCTATTGGTCTGCACATTCACTCAGCGGAAGTGATTTGAAAAGTGACATTAGCCAGAACGCTTCAGTAGAGGAACGGTAATTATTAAGTTGTCAAGCTAGTCTTCAGACATTTGGGAGCAAATTATTTAATTTCAGCATATTCAGGTAGCAACAGGGAGGCCTTCGAATTAGGAGTTATTAACAACGGTCGACCCCGGTTGGGTCCAACTTGCGCTATGCCATGGTGCGCCTCTTTTCCGGCACGTAGAAGACTAGGGCCTGAAGAACACTTTGCATCTCTTCGATGCCAACATGGATTCTAAAGTGCGAATCGCTCAAAGCAGGTTGGCTCCTGGAGAAAACGTTGAAACAGAGCAGAGCAAGAGCTGGAGAGTGTGGTAGAAGGCGAATGGAATGTGCCGCCGT
This sequence comes from Heligmosomoides polygyrus bakeri, assembly GCA_947359475.1. Classification (NCBI taxonomy): domain Eukaryota; kingdom Metazoa; phylum Nematoda; class Chromadorea; order Rhabditida; family Heligmosomidae; genus Heligmosomoides; species Heligmosomoides polygyrus. The sequence continues at coordinate 75,118,380 of OX375866.1, forward strand.
ACTTAGCCTTGCAGTGTGTGGTCTGGCGTCGTGTTGTTTGAAATGCTCTGATCTCCTCGAGAACCACGTCAACCGTTCCCCATGTCGTCTTCCGCAGTATGAATGCGCCTTGTCCTCTGTCCTCCCTTCCGGGATCTGACATGGCATCCCGTCGGGTGGAGAATCGTACAGCACTCGAACCACATTCCCGAATCGTGAATTCCCAAATGTCACTAGTGTGGCAATACAGGGCATTTCTAGCCGCTTTGCTAGACAAAAACCGTATCGGGAAAGATTCTGAACAATACGGAGGTATGGCGATGAGGTGAGGGCATAGTTCCTTCGGATGTCCTTGCCGAAAATTTTTGAACGTATGGTTAGGACTCTGTCCAGATCCAGTGAAGTTGCGTGCGTTGCGTGTGTTGTGTAATGTATGTGTGGAATCATATATTTGAAATAAATTAATTTTTTCCGATGTCAACAAGATTCTAGAACTTATTTGAGGTTTCCTACTAGGCGAAACATAAGGGGAACCTTTTTTGGGACATGGTGGATAGAAAAAGGTTCCCGTCGTGTTCCCATTAGCCCACTGGTAGCTAATCTCCATTGAGTTCTCAAGTCTTGTCGACACCAGAAAATTTTTATTTGTTTTAAAACGTAATTTTCCAAAACGAGACAGATACTTGGTGATGCTTGTTTCTTCAGCAATTGTTATTAATTTGTCAGTAATTTGATATCTTCCTGATTTCCAGGACTCAGTCCAGCCACAACGATGAGTGTTGCTGAACACCTGTACACCCAGGGTTACATCTCCTATCCGAGAACAGAAACCACCGCTTACCCTGCAAATTTCGATCTGGTTGGAACACTCGAGCAGCAGTCGAACAACAGCAGGTGGAGAGACGTCGTGAGAAAGGTGTGTCCACTGCGACAGTTGGGTTATTCTTCGGCTTATTGTTCACCAATGGTTTCCGTAGCATGGTTTCTACCAAATACGTTCGCATGTTCAGTTAGTACGTCAGGAACTTCGTAGTGGTTATGTCCCTTCGATGCAGATCAATCACAAAGGGTGCTGGTTACAGATGAAATTTAACGATCGAGTTTTCAGGTGTTGAGTGAAGGTATTCGAAGACCTCGAGGTGGCGACGACAAAGGTGATCATCCTCCCATTACACCAATGAAGCCGAACAACGGCCAACTCTCTGGAGGTACATCTCCGCCAGTTTGCACCCTGATCACCTTCTCTTAAAGCTGGTCTCCATGCTTAGTCGACGGCACAATTTCCAGATTCGGCTCGGATTTACGACTACGTGGTTCAGCATTTTATTGCGACTCTTATGGGACCGTGTATTTTCGACGTGACCACTGTGACGTAGGTCGATATCTGAGGGACATCAGTCTAGGGGAAAGCTGTTTACGAGTCTTACAGAATTTCCTGTGGAGACGAGGTCTTCCTGTTGACCGGGAAGACTGTCAAGGATCCTGGATTCACGGAAGTGATGACCTGGCAGAATGTCGACGACGACCAGAAACTGCCGGCATTGGAACGTGGTGACACGGTCACGCTGAAGTAAGTGCCAGCAGTTCCCGCCCCGCCAGCACCCAGAATGAGAGAGCTCAAGTACGAGAATAACCGAGGGGTTCTATGCGACCCTTCAGGACCCTTCAGCACGCCACACTTCGCCTCTCGTAGCAAACGATTGTAGCATGTTCTCTTCCACTGAAATGTTTCATTCAGAGAATCGGGTCTGTTTGCCGGCGAAACGTCGCCACCCGGCTATCTCACGGAGTCGGAGCTGATCTCGCTGATGGAGAAGCACGGTATCGGGACAGATGCGTCCATCCCTGTGCACATCAACACTATCTCCCAGAGGAACTACGTTACTGTAAGTGTTACGGAGACTGTGGATGAAGCGAACAAGTGTTCTGTCTGCTCTTGGGAAGTGGCGGTTAAAGAAGCGTCTCAACTCGGCGAGCTACGTACATTTTCTGGCTTGCGGTATATCTGCATAAGCTTTTATTCCTAGACGTAATTGTTGAGCTCGGTTCTGACTGCAGTTGCGGATTACACAGCTCTCTTCATCGAAGCTGTAGTCTAAAGACCTGCTCTGTAATGATTAGTTTGTAACCATCCCTTAGCGGCTTTAACGCTTCAGCTGGCTTTCAAATGAACCTTTTGCTTTCACTGATTATGCAGGGTCTATTCAAAAATAAATCACGATAAATAATTATAAGTACAAGCCGAGTTTTTGGATTTCTAAAAATGTAAGTGCTTTGGAAGGTGCTTGACCCAGTCGCGAGCTACTCAAGGATACCATACCGCGGCTGTCAGCGAATGGTATGATTAAAATGAAGTACAAGCTTTTTGGATCTTCACATTATTTTCGTAGCAAAATGGGAAATGCTAATTGTGGAGAGATTAGTTCGTGCAGTCGTCCAACTTACTGCTGCAAATTCTAAATGCCTCTCACAGGGTCTTATAGATGGTTCCACGGCTTCTTGCCTTTGCATTGGCTGAACTTTATTAATGAGCCCAAATGTCGGCCACCTAGCTTTATTTATGAAGCATTGACCAAGCTTATTTCTCATTACAGGAGACGTTGCAGTCGGTGTTAATGAACCTTTAGGGGGTGCGCCTCGTAAGATTCGAACGGTTTGGGTGACAGTCGGCGCCTCCTCTAACCGGGCTTATTTCTCAAGGCTAAAGTTGAGCATTTTGACTTTTTTGTCAAATCAACGCACGATCAAGCACATCGATTTTTTAATTCCTTTGAATAATAGGCCGAACGATTAGATAGAGTTCCTAGATTTTCGAACAGTAAAACGAATGAATAAATCTTTTTTTTTTAATTTTTTAAACGATCGAGCGGACCAACAGATGAAGAATGTACGAATAAATTTGATTGCTCTAGCAAACTTCAGTCAAATTTCAAAAATAATTTTTGAACGAAATTCGACAGTTATTCACGAAAAGAGGAAGAGTAGATACGGTGTTTCCGAGCAAGGAGAGGTTTATTGGTCCACCATCAGAAATCCCATAAACACAGCGAAATGATGAGATACGCCCAGGCTTAACATTCACCCGACCGCCCATTATCGATCCTCGGTCCATTCATGAATACCATTTTTGATGGGCAGATTTCCTGCCACTGGTTCGCTTCCAATCCAGTGCCCCTTTTCAAAATAGTTACAGTCCGAACGTGGTGAAAATATCCAACCGTTCTCTGCAAGAATGATGCCATTAGTGTTTAACTCCGAGTAGCCCCGCAGCTTGAACTCCACTAGAGCACTAATTATGCCTTATGGTTTCGTAGACAGTTCTAAAGGTGTTTAAGCTTAAACAGGTAGTTTCGCGCAAGGAAACATTTAGACAAGAAGTGAACAACTGAACTGAAGAGAAGAGCACTTGAAAATCATGGAGACAACACGATACATTCGATTTATATACCATTTTTACGTCTAGCTGGACACTTTTCAAGTCAAATTAGACACTCCTCTAAGCTAGCTTAAGTCTAAGTCGGAAAATTTTACTATGATTTTTTTGAAATTTTAATTCACTTACACAACAAGTGAACACTTTGAACACTCACTTTTAAAATTTGATAAAATTCTCATATTCTTTGCGGAAAAGATCGATTCATGGCTGATTTTAAGAAGAAGGAGGGCAGCAATTTTTTAGTTTCAAAAGAAGAGATTGAGCCATGCTCTCATCTAAAACTTCTCAGTTCTTATTCGATTGATTGAAATTTGACACCTGTCAGCGATACAACAATAACAGTTGTTAATTAGACACATATTCTCACTTTGATGCTTCTTGTAAGCAGCATTTACGCTATCAATCAAATAAAAATCGCGACGAACTTTTAAAGTGCATGGCGCAATCTGATCTTTCACTCCAATAAATGAATGTTGCCTTGTTGTGCTTTAAAACGAAAGTTAATTAATCGCTTTTTAGAAGAGAGCAAAAATTTTATAAACTTTTTAATCTCGTTCGGACAGCTGAACTAAAAAATCTCAAAAAAGTTATATCAAATTTTCGTTGTACAAAAAATTATTCTACCCATCTTGAAGAGTCTATAGTTCAACCTGTGAGGAGTTCGTTTTGATTTGCAAGACGTTTTCTTTGATCTTGAAAGTCTTAAGGGTACTTATGAAGCAAAGGGCCCGTGGTGCCGTGGAGCTGCCGGAAAACATGTTAACGCGGCAACGGCAACGGAAACGCGGCAACCCACGGCACCCAAGGACGGGTGCTTCATGAGTACCGGCCCCGTGGTGCCGTGGGTTTGCCGCGTTAACATGTTTACCGGCAACCTCACGGCACCACGGGCCCTTTGCTTCACAAGTACCGTCTTAAGCTACCTTGGAAGAGTGTCCAATTTGACGTGAAGTGTTAAATTTGATTTGAAGGGTGTCGACTTCGACGACAAAATGGTATATACTGTACTGTACAGCACATTGCGCTTTGAATTGGGCTTAAAATTTCCTTGTGGCTAAAACGCATGATGGCTCAGAAATATACGAACTTACAAGATTCCTTGACATGCTAGGGCTTTGCTGAAGGCAAAAGGAAGAGAAGGGGTTGCACGCTGTCTATAGGAACACGGGACGTAATCAGTAAAACAGCCTCCCTTGGCTGTATCTGTGTCTTCCTAATCGCACACTATTTGTTTTGGTGACTTATGTAGAGGTAATCTTGTGAGTAAGAGCCAGGAAACTGCGAGACTAGTCTATTCTAATTTGTCTCTGGTACACTTGTGAGCAGTCTTTCATAAAAAAAAAAGATTCTTGTCATTCGGTCGCACCTAACTGAATTTATTGTCTGAAAATAACATCCTGTCATCGAGTTCTGCAAGTAAAACCATTCCACGAGAGACCCTGGGGTCTCTAAAACAATAATTTTCGAATTGGGCGACCGTTCAGCTGTCATCTTCAAATGACACAATACGTCTTGTTGTCAGATTTTTTGAAGGAGTTCAGCTCTTCCAGGTGGAAAGCGGTCGACGTCTTGTTCCGACCCAGCTGGGAATTTCGCTAGTGCACGGTTATTGGCGTGTCGACAGAGAGCTCGTTCTGCCTACGATGAGAGCCGAAGTTGAGACGCAGTTGAATCTCATCGCACAAGGAAAGGCTGATTATCGTGCGGTGAGCTGTTGGAATACCACCGAGCGGTTTGGGGCAGTTCGCTTGAGCAAATCTCTGATATATGGCTAGATGGGGCAGGCCAGCTCGCTCTAACAGCGATTGTAGGCTGGTAGCATGAGATTTCCAGCAGTCAGAGTTGCGACCTGGAAGATGCGAGTTGGTCCGAGTCCTAATATTCTGGTGCGTTAATATGTCGCGTTCGTGAGGACGAAGAGCGACTGCATGCCCGAGGTTTGAGGGGGTGTTTAAAGCAGCGATTGGCTGCTTCACTGTGTGTTGTATCAGAGAAGCTCTTCGCTATGTCAGGATTTCGTTCTAGTTGCGGTCGCCGTGTCGGGCGCCCTACAGGGTCACTTTTCTCGTGCTTCAAGATGTGGTTGCCTTAATTTGAGAGATGAATAGGATCGGAGTTGTGACTCCAAGAAGCGTCTGGCTTCTTTTTTCACCCTGGAATGTGCGAAGCGATAACATTCATTGCTTGGCCGTTCAGGTGAGAGATCATGCCCTCGAGATGTTCCGGCAAAAATTCGTCTATTACGTGAAGAATATCTCCCGTGTCGACACGCTTTTCGAAGGTAAAAGTTACTTTGCTTCGTTTGGAAACGCGATCCCAGATTTGAATTGAAATTTAGGAACTAGCTGCACGACGTACATAATTTTTTCACAATAAATTACCGAAGGATTAGTCAAAGACCCAGCTGGAAAAATTCTAACATGAGACGGTCTATTCAAGAAACTTGAAATTTTAAAGTGGTGGGATGTCTTGCTTACCAGGGAAGGATCTCAGGCGTAGGTCTGAACGGGGAAATGGATAGTACTGCGAGAATCTCCACCCTTCATATAGTAGAAAAACACGTGCCCACGTGCATGCGTGCGCGTGTGCTGTTGTATGGGGCGCTACGAAAGGCCCGGCGGCAAGCGAGTCGGTGGCACAGCAGGCAGCGGGACTACTTCGCATGTGCTAGGTCGGGTGTTCGACTACCGTGCTATGCAGTATTTTTGCATTTTTCATGATTGCCGCCTTCTTTATCAATTTGCTCCCTAAACATCTCCTACATATTTATTTTACTTTACGTTGTCAAACAAGAATCAGATTCGTACTCAATGCGAAGTGTGGACAAAAACGGTTACCATGACTCTACCATTAATCACATTTACTTACTGTTATTTAACATACTCCAGGGTAATACGGAAAACGGATGTCAGATTCGTGATCACTATCCCAAAGAATCCCCTGGGAGAAGTTTGGGCGAAATCGGTGATTATGACTTCGACGGCCCTAGTCACCCGCACCTACCTTAACCTACCGTAATCGGCCGGAAATTGAAAAACGAATGTCAGATTCGTGATCACCATCCCAAATAATCCCCTTGAAAGAAGTTTGGTTAACATCGGTCCTGCTGTAACCCGTACCTGTTGTAAGGTCATTGTTTAACATTCGCTGAAAAACACAAAACGTGTTTAACATTCGCTGAAAAACACAAAACGTGTTTAACATTCGCTGAAAAACACAAAACGTTGTATAATTCAGAGATTGAGAAAGTGAGTATAGCACAGCTCAAGGTAAACCCTTATTTGACAATTTAGAGTGAAATAAATGTGTAGGAGATGTGTAGGAAGTGAGCTGATTTAAACTACCATTAAGGCACTATTGTACTTTACGACTCCAGAGGTCGAGGAGAGGTCGAAATTTCTTCCGGCCAAACCTCGCCCAGGTGGGTTATTTGGGGTGCTGATCACGAATCTGACATCCGTTCTTCAAATTTCGGTCGATTACGGTAGGTTATTGTGGGTACGGGTGACGGTGCAATACTGTATCCCCAATTTCGAGGGCCCGTAGCTTTTTGGGTTCAAGGACTCACCAAAAACGAAGCATGTTTTTTCAGGCCTCCTTTTCAGGTCTTTAAAGAAGCCTTTCCTTGTAAGTAACACGCGCTCCCCATTATCCACGTCAGAGTGCTTATTTTTTGATAGCATTAATTTGGAGTTGCATGCTTAGAAATTGCGTTCTTTTGTGAAAGTAACTGCTGAGTTATGTGCTTACGAGAATCAGCTATACTTTATGTCACCATCAGGTGTACGATGGCACAGTTGGGGAAGAGAGCAGCTGTCGCGTGCACGCCGAATCGAGCTTCTTGGTTCAGGCCTCTCCCACGCCAAAAAGTCTTCCCTCCTTTTCGGTTTGACTAATTGTCTGGAAAAGATAGAACATTGATTTTTTCGTTGGCCACCTCAAGTCATTGCATAGGCCAGATACACGTTCAAGGTGTCACAATAGGCCATCGCAGTATAGTAGAATGTGCGGCACATCCCGAGGTAGCTTGAATAAAGTGGTCGTCCTTTACTTTCCGATTTCGTGGTCTGTCACATAACTCCATGTAGATGGCTTTGGTAATGAATTGCCGCGACGTACCAAATGCATATGCAATATAGTCTTTTTTATGTGACCCGTCGCAGTTCCTGGCCTCTTCTATGTTTAAAATCACAAAACAGCTGGTTTATAGCTATTCGAACAGTAGTCATTCTTGGACGAATCTGCAACTGCAATCAGTCCTGAGGGGAGGCATGTTAAATCGACATTTCATTTCGGCCTTCTTAACGGCTTTTAAATTGGTTTCAGAAGTTCCAGTTCAAGTTGAGTATGAAACATAGCATAACATGATCTCTGCAACACTGTGACGTAGACTTCAGAAAATTATTGCTCTCTTGCCTTTAGTAGACGTGTAGGGTAGGAGTTTGTTCTCAGTTGAAGCGGTGCGTTGTCTATGGTTGTGCCAGCAATGCTCTGATTTTGGGGCTCCCCAAACGTTATTTTCGGCCTTTTAAGAAGTAAGGTGGGGCCCGAAGATCCTGTTTATTTAATATATTGATGTCTTTTATCAACATTGAATGATTTTGTTTTTCTTCGAGTTTTCTCTCTTTCTAACCCCTATGGTCACTTCTCTGTTCTTCAGCGTCGTTCACTTCGCTCTCGGAGTCAGGAAAGCCGTTCAGCCGTTGCGGAAAGTGCAGACGCTACATGAAGCTGGTGGAGACGAGGCCACAACGTCTCTTCTGTTCCACTTGTCAGGTCCGCATGCCCACACTGCAGCACAGCTATCCATTTGGCAGCGCTGTCGCTCCCTCTCTTAATCTTCAGCGCTTCTGTCCAGTTTCTTAGCTCTTCAAGCAGTGAGATCGAAGGTAATCAGGGCGAGATTCATCAACGACTTCTGGCAATTTAACGGAGAAATAACAGCGATAGCTTATCAAGCGATGCGCTGAAACATTTCACCATATCGCTTGTTGATAAGCTGCGCTATCGCTATCACTTCTTCGTTAAATTGCTGTAAGTCGTTGATGAATCCGGCCCCAGGACTCCTGCGATGCCTGTTAGTGGGCGACTCCAGCGGTCCTTCTTGTAATCTGTACAGCTTTGCTACTGTATTGCCATACGATTGCGGAGAAGCTGCTGCTGTGAGAAGGCTGAGTCTGGACTGCCCGTGAAACAGCGGCGAGAAGCACTCTTTGCGAATACGCGGAGCATTCGTTCCCAATCTCGCGCCGAAACCAGCAAAGGTTTCCGTTCCTGATGGGTGGCGGTGGTAGGCGTGTTCGGAAGGAGGAAACCTGGAATTGGCTATTTGATCTGAAAACAACAACGACTTCGTCCCGACGTCACTAATGATAGGAATATGGAGTTAGATCTCGGTGCTCCGACATTTGCCTTACGGAGTGCGGAACCGTAAGAGAGTTTGGTCCTTCCAGGTTCTAAAGAAACCGACTTCGCTAAATTTTACTCGCTATCATTAAACTCGTTGGCCAACCTCGTGTAGAGCTTATCGATAATCACGGCATAGCTACAGATCGTTAATGCATATAGAAGAGCCCACACCACTTAAGTTTCGTGACAACCAAATTAAGGGCATTGCAGGAAACGTATTCGATACCGAATTTCAAGGATGGAGTGCTTCGCCCTTATGGGGAGAAGAAATGCCCGCTGGACGAGTTCGAGCTGGTGTATTGGCATGTAAGTTGACATCTTTCTTAGGTGTGTTGCGTTAAGAAGTTAAACAAAGTTTATTTGAATTTAACGTAAGTTCTTAACGTAGGCAAAAATTCATTGGTAATTCCTTTGCTTACTGGCCTGTTTTTTTATCCGTTGAGTTCGTCAGATCACGAAGCGAGATAGATCCACGTCTCACTACTTTTAAAGCAGTTTTGGTGCTGCTATACAGTACATAGAAGCTCCATGATGGGTTTTCGTTTATGAGAGCTTTCACCTTTTCGGGCGAGCGCCGAGAGTAAAGGAACACGTCTTTGAGCGACCCAGTGCCAGTGCGAGAAGCTCCACTCTTCAAGTGGCGAAGAAGTACGTTCCAGTTTGGAAAAGTCGTCGAAACTACCAAGTTAGGGGCTCCGAAAGTCCACTACGGATCTGTACAGCCGCACAGGACAACACCTTCCGAACGTTGAATCGTCGAAAAAAAAAAATGATCTGCTTCCAAAACGCCACATTTTAGGTTCGAGGGATTGCACTGACTTGTCTCGGGTTTTGGCGTTAAGCTAACAATATCTCTGTCCTACGCTTTCATTAGAATCCAAAGCTATATATATATATGTATATATATATATATATATATATATATATATTCGACAACAGATGACAACTCTTAGCAGGATGGACCCTCTTATAATGATCGAACTATCAACTGATGTAGTTTCCAACAAAGCTTTCAGCAAGCTTGGATAGGAAAGTGACTGAGAATAAAGGAAGGCTCAGGGTGAGAAGGTGCCAAGATCGCAATGTATTCTTTTAAGTAATGTAGACGCGTTGGTTACGTATGCGCTCTATGAGTGTTCCGCTATTGTGGCAAACTCATGAAGCCATTGTTCTGTTTGTTAAATTCTATTGTAAACCTGGATTAACGTCCTCACCAAAACGGGAGTAGATCAGCTACCATTTTCCGTTGCCTTTTCACCTGCGCAACAAAGCCCTAGGTGAGAAGCGCTTCCAATGCAAAGTCTCCCAAAAAGCACTGTTTGAAAGGTCATAACTTTGCGGCCAATCGAGCTTTTGGAGGAACATGGGGCACGCACGAAAGCGCAGAAAAACAAAATTTTTGGGATACGTGAGCGGTAGGGATCGCGCCATGCATTTGTATGCAGCTTCGCGTTCTAGACTCGATTGTTCGTGTATGGACTAAGTGCTTGTCACAGCTACAACATACCTCCACTTGTAAAAATCCGAGCCCTAACCGAGCGATCAGTAACTTTATAGCCAGTAGCGCTATCAGAAAGAGTTATGGTTATAACAAAAGGGTAGAAAGGTGCAAACGTTATATGTATGCTATAATATGTCAACTTCGCGCCATGCATTGCTGCAAAATTTTGAACTGGAGAGACTGATTGTGCAAGGCCGGCATGCTGCACTTAGGGCCGTAGTAAACTAAACAAGCAATTGATTCGCTTATAACTCTATCAGAAAACCAGGATTACCTCCTATTCACCAAAACTGGATCAAGTTAAAAAGTGCCTGCTACAGTACCGGACGCGTCTTTTGAATAGACGTCGAAAAAACCGCACTTTTGCGGTTTTTGCGTCTTTTTGCTATAACTCGCCCAAAATTCATCCATTTGAAAAACCATGAGCATACTTGAACTCGGGAGATCAAGCTCTATCGTGTGGTGGATCCATTTCATACGAGAGATCAAAAATGGCCAAAATTGAAAACTTGCGCTCCATTGAGAAGGCCGGCCGCGGACGAGTTGTCGGCCGCAAGGCGTCAAAAACCGTTGCATGCTCACAATTCCTCCAATTTAAGGTTTTTTGAGAAACAGTTGGTACCGTTCGATTCGTCTCCTCGAGATCTGCACAACCATATATACAGCTTCGCCAAACCACCGCAATTTCGCAGTGGGTGGTCAAAGATGACGGGAGCAGACTTTTTGCTATTGGAGAAGCTTATATTCTAGGACTCGCATGTTCTCGGAGCATCTCAAGCAAGGCGTAAAGTGTTTTGTCATGCCAGGAATCCTCTGAGAGTGCGCCGTGCACAATGCATAGGACCGAAGCTATAAATCGAGGGGGGGGACAGCTCGTAGAGCATTTAGGGAGTTTTATGAGAAATTCTCAGCCGCCCTACTCAGCAATTGCTGTACTCTGCTCCGGCGAGACTTTGGAGTGCGCTGTGCACAATGCATATAGGATCGAACCTATCAATCGACTGGGCGCGACAGCTCGCAAATTGCACGCGCGGGCGTGTTCGGAGCGCGATAACTCTGTCAGCTTCCAATCTTTCTGGTCGGAACGTGTGGATTCCGTAGGCAGTAATATGCTTTAGTAAAGCGCCAAAGCATAGTAAATTATCCTACGAATTGGCAAGGTTACGGCGGTGCGAAAATGCAGGTTGGGCATGTGTGGCACGATTTTTTCAGAATTCGGTCGACCGCTGCGGGTACACGAGGCGAGCTAACAGCAGCAGACAAACTCGCGGATGAGCAAAGCAGCAAAGGCACTTTACGATGATCTGCTCCTAACTCTCCAGCTGCCTAAAATGCCTTACCAGGATACTATCTCAACGGTAGGTCGGAACGGCGCAAGTGTTGTATATGGGCAGAACCGCCTCTCTCTGGGTAGTAACAAACTGCAGGTATCTCGACCCCAATATAACTCTGCGCAGAGTTAGGGGCGACGGAAGTCGCGGGTTGGCGCCCTGTTGATTCACGTGCTCCACAGCTGACGGGCGCGCGCGGGATGAGGGCTCGCATCGGGGGCAGGCGCAGTGCTCAGGTGGCGTAGTAGGGAAGAGCTCGGGCTCGTAAACGCGGGGTCAGGGGTTTGGATCCTGCAGACTGCGTTTGTTTTGCACTTTTGCAAAATCCATGTTTATCATATAGGTAATCCACCTAGGGGTATTATAGTGTGTTATAGAGCTTCTTTACATATAACATATGCTTCAAACTACAGATTAGCTAAAATGTTCACTTCTGTGTGTCACTTATTTTAAGCCTATTTTGTGTGAAGCTATAGTTATGTAACGATAGATATTTGGTGGCACTAGTTAAAAGTTCCGACTCCACCGACAAGACTTCGGTCAAAAAAATTTTTTCGCTGAAACTTCGTTTAGGGGAGTTATTTGGGGTGCTGATCACGAATCTGACATCCGTTTTTCACGATTCGGTCGGAGACCACCCATACCGTTAACAAGGGTGGTCCAGGCAGGGTCACCGATTTCGCTGAAACTTCGTCTAGGGGTTATTTGGGGTGCTGATCACGAATCTGACATCGGCTGAATAATATAGATACAGGAAGGCACAAGATTACATTCCTAAAGATTCTGCCGATGACGGCAGGTAGAGACAGAATCGTGAAAAACGGATGCCAGATTCGTGATCAGCACACCAAATAACCCCCCTAAACGAAGTTTCAGCGAAATCGGTGACTCTGCCTGGATCACCCTTTTTAAAGCTATGGGTGGTCTCCGACCGCATCGTGAAAAACGGATGTCAGATTCGTGATCAGCACTCCAAATAACCCCCCTAAACGAAGTTTCGGCGAAATCGATGACTCTGCCTGGATCACCCTTGTTAAAGCTATGGGTGTCTCCGACCGCATCGTGAAGAACGGATGTCAGGTTCGTGATCAGCACCCCAAATAACCCCCCTAAACAAAGTTTCAGCAGAATTTTTTTTACCGAAGTCTTGTCGGTGGAGTCGGAACTTTTTACTAGTGCCACAAAATATCTATCGTTACATAACTATAGCTTCACACAAAATAGGCTTAAAATAAGTGACACACAGAAGTGAACATTCTAGCTAATCTGTAGTTTGAAGCATATGTTAC